>WNWK01003328.1:0-171052 GCA_009830355.1 Cherax destructor | reverse complement strand
CTGGTCGTCGGGCCAGCACGAAAAAAGGATGTTCAATGAGAAAAAATTTCAGTTACCCCTTTTGGGAAAAAAAGGGAAAATTAAACTAGAACTGAGCAAAAAATTAACTTTAAACCATGCAATAGAGCGAAAAACCTAAACCAGGACTTATGAGTCAATGTCAATGATCATAATAATGTTATTACAACAGCGAGGAAAACTACACGATGAATAACGAGATTTTAAAAAAACAGATGCCAAGATAATGATGGTTCTTTTATGTCAACTGTTCTGTATATGAGGGAATACTGTACATTTGTAGCCACTTTTAAAACCAGCAAAATTGCAGATCTATAGCATGTACAGAGAATTTTTTACTGCGAAAATATATTCAATAAAGCACCTATTATTGGGAACGTTTGAGGTAGATTTACACTTGGAAATTCCAAGATTAATAGGTCACAAATCTGAACACAGAAGTCACTGCCTACGAAAGCAAGGGGGCTTGGTAGTCTGTTTAAAATATCCCCAATGAAAACCAGTGGTGAGATTAGTGCAGTGGTGCACTAAGAGATAACTCAGTAAATGTAAAGGGACCCAGACTTTTCACCACCCTCCCTTTATACATAAGGGGAATTTACCAACGAACCCCTAGCCGTCTTTCAAGACGGCTGAACTGTGGTATCTTCTTTGCGGCTAATACCATAAACATGGCTGATCAGGCCATCAACCAGGAGGCCTTGTCTGGGACTAGACTACGGGGGCGATGACCCCTTTAAATCGTATACAGATAACGTACAGGTATGTTGAGGGCGCGAGTGGTGCGGAGATGTGAGTGCGTGAACACTGGGTGAGCACACACCGAGGTTGATAGCAGAGTGCAGTGTGGTGGTGGCAAGTACACTGCAGTATACGACACATGTGGTGCACAGAGCTGACACAGCCGGTGCACAGCTGGTAAAGATATAGCTGAGCGAGTGACAAGGGTGCAGGAGGCGGGTGAGAGCAGTGAGACAGTATCATATAGCAACATAGTGACCCCTGTGTCTTCATCCCTTGCTCTCTCCACCTCCCACTCACCTCACCCTCTCCACGCACTGTACCAATGATTGTCCTCCCTCTCCAGCCACCCTCTCTACCCACACTCTGCATATCATCTATCTTCCACAGCCTTACTTAATCACAATGAAAATTTAACGAAAAGAATAATTAATAAAAGCCTTTAGGCACAATCAGTGGTAGCGTCTTCCTCTCGGCTAAAGAACCTGTGTTCCATTTTGTGCTAGTTGAGACGTCTGGGTAAGTCCCCTTATACCTGTTGTTCCTATTCACCTAGGAGTAAATAGGTACCAGAATATCGGTCGACTGGTTGGGTGTCATTCTAGGGAATGAGAATAACAAATATGAAATGAGCTGAGTTAGGATGACTCTTAACTTGTCAATTAAACTGTTTAAGAAACATCACCTTCCTAGAACGCTCCTAAATATATGTAAATAAATTGAGGGGGTTATCAAAGTCCGTGTATTGTTAACACCACTGGCGAGACTGATGCAGTCCGTGCAGTGTTAACACCACTGGCGAGACTGATGCAGTCCGTGCAGTGTTAACACCACTGGCGGGACTGATGCAGTCCGTGCAGTGTTAACACCACTGGCGAGACTGATGCAGTCCGTGCAGTGTTAACACCACTGGCGAGACTGATGCAGTCCGTGCAGTGTTAACACCACTGGCGAGACTGATGCAGTCCGTGCAGTGTTAACACCACTGGCGAGACTGATGCAGTCCGTGCAGTGTTAACACCACTGGCGGGACTGATGCAGTCCGTGCAGTTAACACCACTGGCGAGACTGATGCAGTCCGTGCAGTTAACACCACTGGCGGGACTGATGCAGTCCGTGCAGTGTTAACACCACTGGCGGGACTGATGCAGTCCGTGCAGTGTTAACACCACTGGCGAGACTGATGCAGTCCGTGCAGTTAACACCACTGGCGGGACTGATGCAGTCCGTGCAGTGTTAACACCACTGGCGAGACTGATGCAGTCCGTGCAGTTAACACCACTGGCGAGACTGATGCAGTCCGTGCAGTTAACACCACTGGCGAGACTGATGCAGTCCGTGCAGTGTTAACACCACTGGCGAGACTGATGCAGTCCGTGCAGTTAACACCACTGGCGAGACTGATGCAGTCCGTGCAGTTAACACCACTGGCGGGACTGATGCAGTCCGTGCAGTGTTAACACCACTGGCGAGACTGATGCAGTCCGTGCAGTTAACACCACTGGCGAGACTGATGCAGTCCGTGCAGTTAACACCACTGGCGAGACTGATGCAGTCCGTGCAGTTAACACCACTGGCGAGACTGATGCAGTCCGTGCAGTGTTAACACCACTGGCGAGACTGATGCAGTCCGTGCAGTTAACACCACTGGCGAGACTGATGCAGTCCGTGCAGTGTTAACACCACTGGCGAGACTGATGCAATCCGTGCAGTTAACACCACTGGCGGGACTGATGCAGTCCGTGCAGTGTTAACACCACTGGCGAGACTGATGCAATCCGTGCAGTGTTAACTTTCTGCTGCGTGTTATAGTGAACTTGTACTAAGATACATGAACATTAAAACACATGTGCAACAGTTAGTTATCTTTACTGATAAAACCTTTCGCCTATACAGTAGGCTTCTTCAGCCAAATACAGAGGGAACAGGTATAGTAGTGAAATAAAGATGATGTAATCAGTCCATCAACCTTGGAGAAAAAGTATTTGAGGTGGTCAGTCCCTCAGCCTGGAGAAGAGTTGAGCTCCATGCAGCTCAACATTTCATCAATAAAGATACCTAACTGCTGCGCATACCTTTGATATACCTTGTCAATATTTTATACCATTTTAAACAAGATAGATGATACACATCAAGGTGACGTCTCCTCAGCCGCCCCTCACCCTGGTATACAAGGTTGACCTTGAACCCTCACCTCTGACCCACTTTCTCCACGATCAAGGTTCTACCCACCCACAAGTGTACTATAATACAGTATAAATAAATGATCAAACAAGTGACTGTGAGAAATACAACCACTTGGAGTACTAGGACCACTAGTACAAGAACCACTTGTACTAGGACCACTAGTACAAGGGCCACTTGGAGTACTAGGACTAGTACTAGAACCACTTGTACTAGGACTAGTACTAGAACCACTTGTACTAGGACTAGTACTAGAACCACTTGGAGTACTAGGACTAGTACTAGAACCACTTGGAGTACTAGGACTAGTACTAGAACCACTAGTACTAGGACCACTAGCACTAGAACCACTTGGAGAACTAGGACTAGTACTAAGACCACTAGTACTAGAACCACTTGGAGTACTAGGACTAGTAATAGGACCACTTGGAGAACTAGGACCACTTTCAGTACTAGGACCACTTGGAGAACTAGGACTACTTGAAGTACTAGGACTTGGAGAACTAGGACCACTTTTAATAGTAGGACCACTTTTAATAGGACCACTTGGAGTAGAACCACTTTTAGTAGTATTACCACTTGGAACAGTAGGACCCCTTTTAGTAGTAGGACCATTTGGAGTAGTAGGACCACTTTTAGTAGTAGGACCATTTGTAGTAGTAGGACCACTTTAAGTAGTAGGACCACTTGTAGTAGTAGGACCACTTTTAGTACATAAGAACATAAGAAAGAAGGAACAATGCAGAAGACATTCTGGCCCATGCGAGGCAGGTCCCAATCCCCTACCGGCCCAAGCCAATGCCCTGACCTAGTCAAGTCAGGTAACATTCACTTAAGAAAGGAGCACGGCATCTGACCTAGTAGCACAAGCTAGTCAGGTCCAACTCACACCCACTTTTAATAGTAGGACCACTTTTAGTAGGACCACTTTTAATAGTAGGACCACTTGTAGGACCACTTTTAGTAGGACCACTTTTAATAGTAGGACCACTTGGAGTAGTAAGACCACTTTTAATAGTAGGACCACTTAATAGTAGGACCACTTAATAGTAGGACCACTTAATAGTAGGACCACTTAATAGTAGGACCACTTGGAGTAGTAAGACCACTTGGAGAACTAATAAAGGGAGAAAAAAATAGTGGCAAGAATAAGAGAGCACAAGGATATGCTGATATAAGGATACGAGGATATAGGGATACGAGGATATAAGGATACGAGGATATAAGGATACGAGGATATAAGGATACGAGGATATTAAGATACGAGGATATAAGGATGAGAGGATACGAGGATATACGGATGAGAGGATACGAGGATATAAGGATGAGAGGATACAAGGATACGAGGATATAAGGATACGAGGACATAAGGATAAGAGAATATAAAGATACGAGGATATAAGGATACGAGGATATAAGGATACGAGGATATAAGGATACGAGGATATAAGGATACGAGGATATAAGGATGAGAGGATACGAGGATCTCATTGGTCAAAAGAGAGGCATTTATAGGCGAATCAAAAGAGGAGAGGGGCAATTAAGTAATCAATATATTCAGTTAAAGAGAGAAATAAAAAAGGGAATAAGAAAAGCAAAAAGAGACTATGAGGTTAAAGTTGCGAGAGAATCGAAGACTAACCCAAAAGGATTTTTTCAGGTATACAGAAGTAAGATTAGGGACAAGATAGGCCCACTCAAAAGTTACTCAGGTCAGCTCACCGACAGTGATAAGGAAATGTGTAGAATGTTTAACACTTACTTCCTCTCAGTTTTTACACAGGAAGATACTAGCGATATTCCAGAAATAATTAATTATGTAGAACAGGATGATAGTAAACTATGCACGATTAGGGTCACAAGTGACATGGTCCTTAGACAAATAGATAAATTGAAACCTAACAAATCCCCAGGCCCTGATGAACTGTATGCAAGGGTTCTAAAGGAATGTAAAGAGGAGCTTAGCAAACCGTTGGCTAATCTTTTCAACATATCACTGCAAACTGGCATGGTGCCAAATAAGTGGAAAATGGCAAATGTAATACCTATTTTCAAAGCAGGTGACAGGTCCTTAGCTTCGAACTATAGACCAATAAGCCTAACCTCCATAGTGGGAAAATTTATTGAATCAATAATTGCCGAGGCAATTCGCAGCCATCTTGAAAAGCATAAATTAATCAACGAATCTCAGCACGGTTTTACAAAAGGGCGTTCCTGCCTTACAAATTTAATAATTTTTTTCACTAAGGTGTTTGAGGAGGTAGATCATGGTAATGAATATGATATTGTGTATATGGACTTCAGTAAGGCTTTTGATAGAGTCCCACATCAGAGACTATTGAGGAAAATTAAGGCACACGGAATAGGAGAAATTTTTTCCTGGATAGAGGCATGGTTGACAAATAGGCAGCAGAGAGTTTGCATAAATGGAGAGAAATCAGAGTGGGGAAGCGTCACGAGAGGTGTTCCACAGGGGTCGGTATTGGGCCCCTTGTTGTTCACACTCTACATAAACGACATAGATGAGGGAATAAATAGCGACATAAGCAAGTTTGCCGATGACACCAAAATAGGCCGTCCAATTCATTCAAATGAGGACATTAGAGCACTCTAGGAAGATTTGAATAGACTGATGCAGTGGTCGGAGAAGTGGCAGATGCAGTTTAATATAGATAAATGCAAAGTTCTAAATATTGGACAGGACAATAACCATGCCACATATAAACTAAATAATGTAGATCTTAATACTACTGATTGTGAAAAGTTTTTAGGAGTTCTGGTTAGCAGTAATCTAAAACCTAGACAGCAGTGCATAAGTGTTCGCAATAAAGCGAACAGAATCCTTGGCTTCATATCAAGAAGTATAAATAATACGAGTCCTCAGGTTGTTCTTCAACTCTATATATCCTTGGTTAGGCCTCATCTAGATTATGCTGCACAGTTTTGGTCACCGTATTACAGAATGGATATAAATGCTCTGGAAAACGTACAAAGGAGGATGACTAAAGTTGATCCCATGTATCAGAAATCTTGCCTATGAGGATAGACTGAGGGCCCTGAATCTGCACTCTCTAGAAAGGCGTAGAATTAGGGGGGATATGATTGAGGTGTATAAATGGAAAACAGGAATAAATAAAGAGGATGTAAATAGCGTGCTAAAAATATCTAGTATTGACAGGACACGCAGCAATGGCTTTAAGTTAGATAAATTCAGATTCAGGAAGGATATAGGAAAGCATTGGTTTGGTAATAGAGTTGTCGATGAGTGGAACAAACTCCCGATTACAGTTATAGAGGCTAAAACGTTTTGTAGTTTTAAAAATAGGCTAGATAAATATATGAGTGGGTGCGGGTGGGTGTGAGTTGGTCCTGACTAGCTTGTGCTACTAGGTCAGATGCCGTGCTCCTTCCTTAAGTGAATGTAACCTGACCTGGCTGGGTCGGGGCATTGGCTTAAGCCGGTGGAAGACTTGGACCTGCCTCGCATGGGCCAGTAGGCCTGCTGCAGTGTTCCTTCTTTATGTTCTTATGTTCTTATATAAGGATGAGAGGATACGAGGATAAAAAGATGCGAGGATATAAGGATGCGAGGATATAAGGATATAAGGATACGAGGATATAAGGATACGAGGATATAAGGATGAGAGGATATAAGGATGCGAGAATATAAGGATACGAGGATATAAGGATACGAGATAAAAAGATGCGAGGATATAAGGATGCGAGGATATAAGGATGAGAGGATATAAGGATGCGAGAATATAAGGATACGAGGATATAAGGATGAGGATATAAGGATGCGAGAATATAAGGATACGAGGATATAAGGATACGAGGATAAAAAGATGCGAGGATATAAGGATGCGAGGATATAGGATAAAATATAAGGATGCGAGAATATAAGGATATATAGGATACGGATAAAATCGAGATATAAGGATACGAGGATATAGGATACAGGATATAAGATACAGGATATAAGGATACGAGATATAAGATACGAGGATATAAGGATACGAGGATATAAGGATACGAGGATATAAGGATACGAGATATAAGGATAATATAGGATACGAGGATATAAGTACGAGAATAAAAAGATGCGAGGATATAAGGATGCGAGGATATAAGGATGAGAGGATATAAGGATACGAGGATATAAGGATACGAGGATATAAGGAAACTAGGGAAGGACGAACATGACTGGATCTGCTCTTCACTCTTAAGAAAATTAAGTGAGTAACCCGGTCAGCCCTGCGATTGTGATGTGTACACTGTCTAGCACCCACGCTAAACTGTTGCTAGCACCAGCGTAGAACTGTGTGGTGTTAGCGCCAGCGTAGAACTGTGTGGTGCTAGTACCAGCGTAGAACTGTGTGGTGTTACCGCCAGCGTAGAACTGTGTGGTGTTACCGCCAGCGTAGAACTGTGTGGTGCTAGTACCAGCGTAGAACTGTGTGGTGCTAGTACCAGCGCAGAACTGTGCTATACAGTAGACTGCGACAGGATGAGCACAGCGTAGAACTGTGGTGCTAGTACCAGCGAACGTGAGGGAACTGTGTGGTGCTGCTGTAGAACTTGTGGCCCTAGTACCAGGCTTTTATAAGCGGACTGGTATACTGGGCGCTGCACCAGCGTAGAACGGGGAGCCCTGATGTGGTGCTAGTACCAGCGGGTTGGGAACTAGTGAGAAGCTGTTGTAGCGCCAGCGTAGAACTGTGTGAGTACCGCGAGTGGAGCCCAGCGTGAACGGGTTCTAGCACCAGCGTAGAACTGTGTGCTGCTAGCACCAGCGTAGAACTGTGTGGTGTTAGCACCAGCGTAGAACTGTGTGGTGCTAGTACCAGCGTAGAACTGTGTGGTGTGTACCAGCGTAGAACTGTGTACTGTTACGCCAGCGTAGAACTGTGCTGGCACCAGCGTGAACTGTGTGGTGTTAGCACCAGCGTAGAACTGTGTGGTGCTAGACCAGCGTAGAACTGTGTGGTGCTAGCACCAGGTAGACGTGGTGCAGCCCAGCGTAGAACTGTGTGCTGCTAGTACAAGCGTAGAACTGTGTGGTGCTAGCACCAGCGTAGAACTGTGTGCTGCTAGCACCAGCGTAGAACTGTGTGGTGTTAGCACCAGCGTAGAACTGTGTGGTGCTAGTACCAGCGTAGAACTGTGTGCTGTTAGCGCCAGCGTAGAACTGTGTGCTGCTAGCACCAGCGTAGAACTGTGTGGTGTTAGCACCAGCGTAGAACTGTGTGCTGCTAGCACCAGCGTAGAACTGTGCTGCTAGCACCAGCGTAGAACTGTGTGGTGCTAGTACCAGCGTAGAACTGTGTGCTGTTAGCGCCAGCGTAGAACTGTGTGCTGCTAGCACCAGCGTAGAACTGTGTGGTGCTAGTACCAGCGTAGAACTGTGCTGCTAGCACCAGCGTAGAACTGTGTGCTGTTAGCGCCAGCGTAGAACTGTGTGCTGCTAGCACCAGCGTAGAACTGTGTGGTGCTAGTACCAGCGTAGAACTGTGTGGTGCTAGCTCTAGTGTAGAACTGTGTGGTGTTAGCGCCAGCGTAGAACTGTGTGGTGCTAGTACCAGCGTAGAACTGTGTGGTGCTAGTACCAGCGTAGAACTGTGTGCTGTTAGCGCCAGCGTAGAACTGTGTGCTGCTAGCACCAGCGTAGAACTGTGTGGTGTTAGCACCAGCGTAGAACTGTGTGGTGCTAGCACCAGCGTAGAACTGTGTGGTGCTAGCACCAGCGTAGAACTGTGTGGTGCTAGCACCAGCGTAGAACTGTGTGGTGCTAGTACAAGCGTAGAACTGTGTGGTGCTAGCACCAGCGTAGAACTGTGTGCTGCTAGCACCAGCGTAGAACTGTGTGGTGTTAGCACCAGCGTAGAACTGTGTGGTGCTAGCACCAGCGTAGAACTGTGTGCTGCTAGCACCAGCGTAGAACTGTGTGCTGCTAGCACCAGCGTAGAACTGTGTGGTGCTAGCACCAGCGTAGAACTGTGTGGTGCTAGCACCAGCGTAGAACTGTGTGCTGCTAGCACCAGCGTAGAACTGTGTGCTGCTAGTACCAGCGTAGAACTGTGTGCTGTTAGCCCAGCGTAGAACTGTGTGCTGCCGCTAGCACCAGCGTAGAACTGTGTGCTGCTAGCACCAGCGTAGAACTGTGCTGCTAGCACCAGCGTAGAACTGTGCTGCTAGCACCAGCGTAGAACTGTGCTGCTAGCACCAGCGTAGAACTGTGTGCTGCTAGCACCAGCGTAGAACTGTGTGCTGCTAGCACCAGCGTAGAACTGTGTGCTGCTAGCACCAACGTAGAACTGTGCTGCTAGCACCAGCGTAGAACTGTGTCTGCTAGCACCAACGTAGACTGTTGCTGCTAGCACCAACGTAGAACGTGTGCTGCTAGCACCAGCGTAGAACTGTGTGCTGCTAGCACCAGCGTAGAACTGTGTGCTGCTAGCACCAGCGTAGAACTGTGTGCTGCTAGCACCAACGTAGAACTGTGTGCTGCTAGCACCAACGTAGAACTGTGTGCTGCTAGCACCAACGTAGAACTGTGCTGCTAGCACCAACGTAGAACTGTGTGCTGCTAGCACCAACGTAGAACTGTGTGCTGCTAGCACCAACGTAGAACTGTGTGCTGCTAGCACCAACGTTTAGTGTTAGGATCACCTAGAGCCTCATTTATCAGTCCATCAACCACGAGGTGAGGTCTGGGACCAGGCCACAAGGTGAGGTCTGGGACCAGGCCACGAGGTGAGGTCTGGGACCAGGCCACGTGGGGGAAACGCCCGAAATCAACCACAGGTGAACCAGCAGACACCTGTGTCCACATGGTTATAATTATGTGGGATCTACCTGGTGAGTGCATGTGAGGATAAATTCAGATTCAGGAAGGATATAGGAAAGCATTGGTTTGGTAATAGAGTTGTCGATGAGTGGAACAAACTCCCGAGTACAGTTATAGAGGCTAAAACGTTGTGTAGTTTTAAAAATAGGCTAGATAAATATATGAGTGGGTGCGGGTGGGTGTGAGTTAGTCCTGACTAGCTTGTGCTACTAGGTCAGATGCCGTGCTCCTTCCTTAAGTGAATGTAACCTGACCTGGCTGGGTCAGGGCATTGGCTTAAGCCGGCGGGAGACTTGGACCTGCCTCGCATGGGCCAGTAGTCCTGCTGCAGTGTTCCTTCTTTCTTATGTTCTTATGCGGGTCATGGCACTTACTGAGGAAGAGTCCGTCCACCCGGGACGAAACGTCAAGGGAAGGTTGGCCTGTGCGTTAAAGAATTCCTTATATGGTCACCAGACGAGCCTGGCCCATGGCCGGGCTCAGAGAGTAGATAAACTCTCAAAACTCTTCGAAGGATATCTTCAAAGGTATGCACCAAGTTACAATTTCGTGAGTCACTTAGTTGTGTTTGTATACATAAGAACATAACATAAGAACATAAGAAAGAAGGAAGACTGCAGCAGGCCTACTGGCCCATGCGAGGCAGGTCCAAGTCTCCCATCGGCTTAAGCCAATGCCCCGACCCAGCCAGGTCAGGTTACATTCACTTAAGGAAGGAGCACGGCATCTGACCTAGTAGCACAAGCTAGTCAGGACCAACTCACACCCACCCGCACCCACTCATATATTTATCCAGCCTATTTTTAAAACTACACAACGTTTTAGCCTCTATAACTGTACTCGGGAGTTTGTTCCACTCATCGACAACTCTATTACCAAACCAATGCTTTCCTATATCCTTCCTGAAATCTGAATTTATCCAACTTAAAGCCATTGCTGCGTGTCCTGTCAATACGACCACCGAATAAAACTTCCCAGCGGCTCAAGGACCAGTTATTGCAGACAAAACATCATAATTTTTAAATGGGTAAAAGGGTAAGTAAGCTAGACGAAGGCCTCGGTCAGATGACCAAAAACTGCAGTGGCAGGTCATCTTATGACTAAGACCTGGAAACACTTGTCCTGTTTCCTGACAAATCTTACCTGACCTGACCTGACCTGACCTGACCTGACCTGACCTCGGGAAGAACGATTACTGTCTTGAAAACCTGTCAAACCTATCCCGAATATCTTGACTCCCAGTGAAGTCCCGAAGCAACATCCTAGGTGAAGGAAGGCAGCAGCGACTGGAATGGCAGAGTCCCTGGAGGTAGTTTGGAGGAACAGTCTCACAAAACAATTATTAAACTTCTGAAATAAAGTTGCCTTGAGCAAGCGGTAATTCTGGCAACTGGGCACACACACAGATGATGATCAAACCAAATGAAAAGTATGTGACCAGCCCTATGGTCATTATCATTAATACCGTATTTTCCGGCATATAAGACCCATTAGAATTTAAGACGATGTTTCCAATCACTTGTAACGTAACATTAACAAACAACAGCTGAAGCGTAACCCAAAGTCTACCCTTGACAATGACCTTAATCAATTAAGGCAAAGTATGATTTTCCAAGACTTTTTTTTTTTTTTTTGAGAAAAAAAAAGGTGCGCGTTATATGCAGGAAAATACGGTTATACATGCGCAATGTCTATGTATTGAAGAATATTGAGGAATCAGTATAATAACCTATGTGATATGTCAAAATATCTTATTAATGAAGATACCAGACAGTTGAAGGGGGTAGGCGAGTTTCAGTGGGGAGAAATAAATGGGATTAAGTCAGGAGTATCTGAGAGAGTTAGAGCTAAGGAAGGGGTAGCAATAATGTTGAAGGATCAGTTATGGAAGGAAAAGAGGGAATATAAATGTGTAAATTCAAGGATTATGTGGATTAAAATAAGGGTCGGATGCGAAAAGTGGGTCATAATAAGCGTGTATGCACCTGGAGAAGAGAGGAGTGTAGAGGAAAGAGAGATTTTGGGAGATGTTAAGCGAATGTATAGGAACTTTTGAACCAAATGAGAGAGTAATTGTGGTAGGGGACCTAAATGCTAAAGTGGAGAAACATGCAGAGAGGGTGTAGTAGGTAAGTTTGGGGTGCCAGGTGTAAATGATAATGGGAGCCCTTTGATTGAACTTTGTATAGAAAGGGGTTTAGTTATAGGTAATACATATTTTAAGAAAAAGAGGATAAATAAGTATACAAGATATGATGTAGGGCGTAATGACAGTAGTTTGTTGGACTATGTATTGGTAGATAAAAGACTGTTGAGTAGACTTCAGGATGTACATGTTTATAGAGGGCTACAGATATATCAGATCACTTTTTAGTTATAGCTACAGTGGGAGTAAAAGGTAGATGGGATACAAGGAAAATAGAATCAGTAAGTAAAAGAGAGGTGAAGGTTTATAAACTAAAAGAGGAGGCAGTTAGGGTAAGATATAAACAACTATTGGAGGATAGATGGGCAAGTGAGAGTGTAGGCAATGGGGTCGAAAATGTATGGGGTAGATTTAAAAATGTAGTGTTAGAGTGTTCAGCAGAAGTTTGTGGTTACAGGCGAGTGGGTGCGGAGGGAAGAGGAGCGATTGGTGGAATGATGATGTAAAGAGAGTAGTAAGGAGAAAAAGTTAGCATATGAGAGGTTTTTACAAAGTAGAAGTGATGCAAGGAGGGAAGAGTATATGGAGAGAAAAAGAGAGGTTAAAAGAGTGGTGAAGCAATGTAAAAAGAGAGCAGATGAGAGAGTGGGTGAGATGTTATCAGCAAATTTTGTTGAAAATAAGAAAAAGTTTTGGAATGAGATTAATAAGTTGAGGAAGCCTAGAGAACAAATGGATTTGACAGTTAAAAATAGGAGAGGAGAGTTATTAAATGGAGAGTTAGAGGTATCGGGAAGATGGAGAGAATATTTTGAGGATTTGTTAAATGTTGATGAAGACAGGGAAGCTGTGATTTCGTGTGTAGGGCAAGGAGGAATAACATCTTGTAGGAGTGTGGAAGAGCCAGTTGTGGGTGTAGGGGAAGTTCGTGAGGCAGTGGGTAGAATGAAAGGGAGTAAGGCAGCTGGGATTGATGGGATAAAGATAGAAATGTTAAAAGCAGGTGGGGATATAATTTTGGAGTGGTTGGTGCTATTATTTAATAAATGTATGGAAGAGGGTAAGGTACCTAGGGATTGGCAGAGAGCGTGTATTGTTCCTTTGTATAAAGGCAAAGGGGACAAAAGAGAGTGCAAAAATTATAGGGGAATAAGTCTGTTGAGTGTACCTGGTAAAGTGTATGGTAGAGTTATTATTGAAAGAATTAAGAGTAAAACAGAAAGCAGGATAGCAGATGAACAAGGGGCTTTAGGAAAGGTAGGGGGGTGTAGACCAAGTGTTTACAGTGAAACATATAGGTGAACAGTATTTGGATAAGGGTAAAGATGTTTTTGTGGCATTTATGGATTTGGAAAAGGCGTATGATAGGGTAGATAGGGGGCAATGTGGCAGATGTTGCAGGTGTATGGAATAGGAGGAAGGTTACTGAAAGCAGTGAAGAGTTTTATGAGGATAGTGAGGCTCAGGTTAGAGTGTGTAGGAGGGAAGGGACTATTTCCCAGTAAAAGTGGGCCTTAGACAAGGATGTGTGATGTCACCGTGGTTGTTCAATATATTTATAGATGGGGTTGTAAGAGAAGTGAATGCGAGGGTCTTGGCAAGAGGTGTTGGGCTAAAAGATAAAGAAGCAAATACAAAGTGGGAGTTGTCACAGTTGCTTTTGCTGATGACACTGTGCTTTGGGAGATTCTGAAGAGAAGCTGCAGAGGTTGGGTGGATGAATTTGGTAGGGTGTGTAAAAGAAGAAAATTGAAAGTGAATATAGGAAAGAGTAAGGTGATGAGGATAACAAAAGAATAGGTGACGAAAGATTGGATATCAGATTGGAGGGAGAGAGTATGGAGGAGGTGAATGTATTCAGATATTTGGGAGTGGACATGTCGGCGGATGGGTCTATGAAGGATGAGGTGAATCATAGAATTGATGAGGGGAAAAGGGTGAGTGGAGCACTTCGGAGTCTGTGGAGACAAAGAACCTTGTCCATGGAAGTAAAAGGGGAATGTATGAGAGTATAGTTATACCAACGCTCTTATATGGGTGTGAAGCATGGGTGATGAATGTTGCAACGAGGAGAAGGCTGGAGGCAGTGGAGATGTCATGTCTGAGGTCAATGTGTGGTGTGAATATAATGCAGAGAATTCGGAGTTTGGAAATTAGGAGGTGGTGCGGATTACCAAAACGATTGTCCAGAGAGCTGAGGAGGGGTTGTTGAGGTGGTTTGGACATGTAGAGAGAATGGAACGAGACAGAGTGACTTCGAGAGTGTATAAATCTGTAGTGGAGGGAAGGCGAGGTAGGGGTCGGCCTAGGAAAGGTTGGAGGGAGGGGGTAAAGGAAGTTTTGTGTGCGAGGGGCTTGGACTTCCAGCAAGCATGTGTGAGCGTATTTGATAGGAGTGAATGGAGGCATATGGTTTTTAATACTTGACGTGCTGTTGGAGTGTGAGCAAAGTAACATTTATGAAGGGATTCAGGGAAACCGGCAGGCCGGACTTGAGTTCTGGAGATGGGAAGTACAGTGCCGGCACTCTGAAGGAGGGGTGTTAATGTTGCAGTTTTATAACTGTAGTGTAAAGCACCCTTCTGGCAAGACAGTGATGGAGTGAATGATGATGAAAGTTTTTCTTTTTCGGGCCACCCTGCCTTGGTGGGAATCGGCCGATGTGTTAATAAAAAAAAAACAGACATATTAAGAAAATTTCCTAAATTTGTTTGCAACAGGCAAGTCATCTGTAAATATAAATCCAGATATAAACCTGTTAACTCTTTTATGGCCTAGTTCCTAGGCTTTTGTGTATCCATATGCTGTTTCACTTCCGTCCACAGGATAGATAAAGGGAGACACACTAGAGACTTCGACAGCAAAATCTAATTTAATCTAATCCAGTGAGACTCAAACAATATGAAGATGTCCACTGAGGACAAGTCTTAGTTGCTCCATTAGGGAAAGATAGAGGATACCTTTGATATACCTTTGAAGAGTTTCGAGAGGTTTCACTACTCTCGGAGCAAAGCCATGGGCCAGGCTCGTTTGGTGTTTGCCTGGTCTACCAGGCTGTTGCTGCTGGAGGCCCGCTGCCCCACATATCCATCATCACAGCCTGGTTGATCTGTCACCTGGTGAAGATATTTGTCTAGTTTCCTCTTGAAGGCTTCTACACTGTCCCAGACGTGTTTCGGATATCTTCTGGTAAGATGTTCAATAGTCTGGGACCCCGGATGTTGATACAGTGCTCCATTACTGTCCCAACCGCACCCCTGCTCCTCACTGGGTTTATTTTGCACTTCCTCCCATATCTCTCACTCCAGTATGTTGTTATGGCAGTGTGCAGATTTGGGACCAGACCCTCGAGTACTTTCCAGGTATATATTATCATGTATCTCTCTCTCCTCCGCTCCAATGAGTACACGTTCAAGACTTGAAGGCGTTCCCAGTAATTTAGGTGCTTTACTGGCTCAATGTGAACCGTAAATGATCTCCGTATTTGTTCCAGCTCTGATATTTCTCCTGCTTTGAACGGAGCCGTCAGCACTGAGCAATATTCTAGCGATTTGAAGAGTGCCACAATCGGCATTATTTCCCTTATTTTGAAAGTTCTCAATACCCACCCCGTCATCCTCCTGGCTGTCGTTATCTTTGTCTTGTTATGGTCTTTAAAAGAAAGGTCAGCTGACATAATTATTCCCAGATCTTTTACGTGTTCCTTTCGTTCTATTTGGTGACCCTCTTGAGTTTTGTATATAGTGTTCCTTTTGAGTTCATTCTTTCCATACCTAAGCAGCTGAAACTTATCACCATTGAACGTCATGTTGTTTTCCACTGCCCACTGGAAAACCCTGCATATGTCTTCCTGTAATTTTTCAGTGTCCTCTAACGTAGTGACTTTCATGCTTATTTTAGTGTCATCTGCAAATGATACAAAAGTGTGACGGGTGTTTTTATCTATGTCTGCTATGAGGATGAGAAACAGCAGAGGCGCCAGGACAGTGCCTTGGTGCACTGAGCTTTATACCTCGCTGATCTTGGATCTTGCTCTGTTTACTACTACTTTTTGTGTTCTGCCTACCTTCCCCGTAATGCCTATGGCCCTCATTTTGTGCGCTATCACTTCATGATCGCATTTGTCAAACGCCTTTGCAAAATATGTGTAAATCGCATCTGCGTTTTGGTCGTCTTCCAATGCCTCCGTAAATGTCATAATGGTTCAGCAGCTGTGACAGTCATGATCGTCTTGCTCTAAAACCATGCTGGTTCGGGTTATGTTGGTTGTGTTGGTCCATGAAATTTGTAATCTGCAGTCTCATCACTCTTTCGAAGATTTTTATGTGAGAAGTTAGGGCTACTGGTCAGCAATTTTTAGCTAGTGCTCTACTACCTCATTTATGCAAAGGAGCTATGTCTACACTCTTTAAGGCCTCCAACGAATACTGAGGGCTCGTGCTAGTGGTACTTTGCACCTATTTATAAATAGAGCATTCCATGAATCCATTTCTTTTTCAAAATCTATGGGATTTGTATTAATGTATTCCTAAGACCGGTCAATGCTGTTGACCGCCAGACATGAATGGTCTCGTGCAAAAATAACCAAGCGAGTACAGAGGTGTTATTCAAGATATGACAGGAAGATTTACACCAGCAAGCAAATACAAAACACAAAGAGCCCATGACTGATGAAGACCTGTAGTCAAACATAAGTAAAATTCATGAAAAATAGGCAGAAAAAAGATGGCAGAAACTGGAAACCTATGCAAATGGCTTTGCAAGGATTAGGAAAAAATAATTCGAAAATGGCATAGAAGGAAAGGCAAAAAATAGAAACGAAAATGAGTTACAGCCATATAATGCGATAATAAGTGACCAGGTAATAAGATCAAGAAAGGTGAGGGGGGTTAAGGGAAGAGGAGGGAGTTAGGGGAGGGAAGGGCGAACTGACAAGGAATAACAAAGTTTACCGAGGAATGACGGAAAACTCTAAGATGGTGAGAAGAAAGGGAAGGACAATATAGGAAATTACAAAAATAAAAAAAGGGGATTGTACTGGGATCAGATAAGGCAAAAATGACAGAACAAGAAAGTATATCACCTTGGCATTACCGGAATAAGCAGAGAAACTGTGAGACCTCCATAACAAGGATTTACGAGTCATCAGTAAGGAAGAGAGGATTAATCCTCCTTGTGCTGAATGACCCTCACTTTACATAATAACAATAACAACATCGTACTCTTGCGTCTGTCCATCTCCACCTGAGTCAAGTAGTTGAAACACCATTTGGTCACTGGCTCCTCCACGTACCTTAAAATGTAATCTTTTCATGTTAATTTTACTTAGAGAAAAACAACGATCTAGTCTTGCTGGTGCATCCTCTTCACATATCCTTGTGGTGTTAAACATGACTCATGAAGGTTTTTATTACTGCCTTTAACACTTAATATTTCTGAACCTCTCTGCTCTTTCCATTTTCCCCGTGTATTGTTAAATGCTTTAAGGCTGCCATAGTCAACAGTGTTGCCTTCATCGTATTCACTTTTTGGGGACTGTCTCCATGATGTTTATCACAGTCCTCTTGTTCAGCTCATGGTGGTGCTAGATACAACACTGTTAATTACTTATATTATTACCTCACCTGCCGACGTTATTATTGTAACTGCTGTGTGCTCTCTCAAGTCTCCACTCTTATGTTGTAATCAGCAGTAACACCGTTACTTCTCCCCTCCCATCAGATCCATAACAATAGGAAGTAACATATTTACCACTGCACTACGGATATTGTATCTGGCATTGTTTCTAGTGTGCTCGTATTGATTTCTCAGCTCTGTTTTTAAAGCCAGTCGCATCTGTGTAGCAAACCTTTAATCTTTTGTTGACTTCTTTCCAGTTTATCTAGTCCCTGCTCGGTGTAAGAGAGATGAAAGCATTGTTTCAATTGTGAAGGAAGGATGAATCTGGTTGGATTCTGAGGCCTTTTCGTCCAGGGAAGGTCTTTTATTCCAGGATGACTGGAGAAAGATTTATATTTGATGGCTGGAGGGGGTAAAACCTTTATTCGTCTGGCGGTGGGGAGAATATGAGCTGGCACAAGGTGGTTGAAGGATGTGGTTAGTTTTGTTAACCTCATTAGGTACACGCATACCTCTTACCCAACACTTTAAATCGGCAGTAGTTTTCCTTACTCAGGATGTGATATACCCGAGACTGGATTTTTCTAAAACATTTCTTCCTGGATGCAACCTACAACAGTTAATATACAGTTAACTATTTTTATTACTAGACAGGCAGGGGCAACAGGGAAGTAATAAACAATGGAAGAGGTAAATTTAAAACCCTTCAAAAGATATGATAAGGCCCAAGAAGCAAGAAATCAGTGATGATCGAAGTATTCCAGGAGGCAGGTCCAGTTTCAACCCACGTAAACACAACTTGTGTTTCTCAGTGCCAGGAAATCGAAAACAGGACCTTACGACTGTAAGCGGGATGCTCTCACGAGTGAGCTAGGTGGCACCCCCATGTGGTTAAGGTGGAGGGGGCAGGAGGAGGGGGGGGAAGTGATTTCCTGGAGTGGTTTGGGAGGATGCAGGTAATGAGAAGGGTCGGGGTGGGGTGCGGTGGTATCTGGTGGCTGAGAATAGTAGGGAGAGAAGAGGAAGGGATAGGGGTGCAGTGAATGGAGTTAGGTGCTGAGACAAGAGTAAAATACCGACATGCTGGGTAAACACAAAAGCAGTATAGTGCGATCCATTACTGGCGAAGTTTCGACCTGATAAAGCCATCTGTGTCGGCGAAACGTTGTCAATTAATTAAAGATCGCATTGCGGAAACTGGACAAGTACCTTCCCCAAGCACCAGATCAAGCAGGCTGTGATGGATATTTGGGCCAGCAGTTTGCCAGCATCAACAGCCTGGCGAACCAAGGAAGCACCAGACAAGCTTGGCACCAAGGCCAGGTAAAAGTAACTCCTACTAAGGGTGACGGACTGATCCCGACTAAACTACTACTGTCTTCAGTGTTAAATTCACCTGTATTTGACTGTCTTCAGCTGCTATGCAAGTGAAACATTTCGGCAGTAAGGATATCAAAGTGTTGCAGCCTTTAGTAGAGTATGAACCAGTCAGTCTGTTGCAGTATTCCTCTATTATCATGATCTTATATTCTTATGAGGTAATGAAGTCAAGGGAGACTGAGCTGGGAGGCTTCAGAGCCTTAAGAAAGAAGGAATACTGCAGAAGGCCTACTGGCCCATGCGAGGCAAGTCCAAGTCTCCTACCGGCTTAAGTCAATGCCCTAACCTAGTCAGGTCAGGCCATATTCACTTAAGGAAGGATACCTTTGATATACCTTTGAAGTTTCGAGAGTTTATCTACTCTCTAAGCCCGGCCATGGGCCAGGCTCGTCTGGTGCTTGCCTAGTCAACCAGGCTGTTGCTGCTGGAGGCCCGCTGCCCCACATATCCATCACAGCCTGGTTGATCTGGCACCTGGTGAAGATACTTGTCCAGTTTCCTCTTGAAGGCTTCTACACTGGTTCCAGCGGTGTTTCGGGTATCTTCTGGTAAGATGTTGAATAGTCTGGGACCCCGGATGTTAATACAGTGCTCCCGTATTGTCCCCACCGCACCCCTGCTCCTCACTGGGTTTATTTTACACTTCCTCCCATATCTCTCACTCCAGTATGTTGTTATGGCAGTGTGCAGATTTGGGACCAGGCCCTCAAGTACTTTCCAGGTATATATTATCATGTATCTCTCTCTCCTCCACTCCAATGAGTACATGTTCAAGACTTGAAGGCGTTCTCAATAATTTAGATGTTCCAATGGCTCAATGTGAGCCGTAAACGATCTCTGAATTTGTTTCAGCACGGCATCTGACCTAGTAGCACAAACTAGTCATGTCCAACTCACACCCACCCGCACCCACTCACGTATTCATCTAACCTATTTTTAAAACTACACAACGTCTTAACTTCTATGAAGGTACTCGGGAGTTTGTTCCACTCATCCACAACTCTATTACCAAACCAGTGCTTTCCTATATCCTTCCTGAATCTGAATTTGTCCAACTTAAAACCATTGCTGCGAGTCCTGTCTAGGCTAGATATTTTAAGCACGCTATTTAAATCCCCTAGTCCAACTTCAAGGCTTCCTTCCACCATGACTGCAGTAAAGTTATTTGGTAATTTTGGTAATACAACCTAACCCAACTGTAACTTAACCCAACTGTAACTTAACCCAACTGTAACTTAACCCAACTGGAACTTAACCCAACTGGAACTTAACCCAACTGGAACTTAACCCAACTGGAACTTAACCCAACTGGAACTTAACCCAACTGGAACTTAACCCAACTGGAACTTAACCCAACTGAACTTAACCCAACTGGAACTTAACCCAACTGGAACTTAACCCAACTGGAACTTAACCCAACTGGAACTTAACCCAACTGGAACTTAACCCAACTGGAACTTAACCCAACTGGAACTTAACCCAACTGGAACTTAACCCAACTGGAACTTAACCCAACTGGAACTTAACCCAACTGGAACTTAACCCAACTGGAACTTAACCCAACTGGAACTTAACCCAACTGGAACTTAACCCAACTGGAACTTAACCCAACTGGAACTTAACCCAACTGGAACTTAACCCAACTGGAACTTAACCCAACTGGAACTTAACCCAACTGGAACTTAACCCAACTGGAACTTAACCCAACTGGAACTTAACCCAACTGGAACTTAACCCAACTGGAACTTAACCCAACTGGAACTTAACCCAACTGGAACTTAACCCAACTGGAACTTAACCCAACTGGAACTTAACCCAACTGGAACTTAACCCAACTGGAACTTAACCCAACTGGAACTTAACCCAACTGGAACTTAACCCAACTGGAACTTAACCCAACTGGAACTTAACCCAACTGGAACTTAACCCAACTGGAACTTAACCCAACTGGAACTTAACCCAACTGGAACTTAACCCAACTGAACTTAACCCAACTGGAACTTAACCCAACTGGAACTTAACCCAACTGGAACTTTACCCAACTGGAACTTAACCCAACTGGAACTTAACCCAACTGGAACATAACCCAACTGGAACATAACTCAATTTAACTCGAGTTTTTGTTCTACTTTACACTTTAACTGTAGAACTGATGTCTTAGATGAGGCTACCGTCCATATGGATAAAAGGACACAATTTAGTGACCAAGGTCCCAGGACCTTGGTCACGAATCTAATAAAGATGTGTTGAGTGCGCACATTTGTCTCCTTTTATCCACCCATGGCTGGTGTGAGGATGCCCACACTCCCAGGACAGAAATTTCACCTTCCAGGAATGTAGGTGTTGAGCACGCAGCAGCAGTATTGTGGTGGGGAGAGTACACGAGGCTTCCGTCGTGGCATCGTGTGGTGGAGGTTGCTTGTGCTTGTGAGAGTAACAACGTAGTAATGATTGTCTCTCTTGCATGTTGCTAGCAATACCAATCAGGACAGCAAGCTTGACCTGCCTCGGCACTAGTTGACCTGCCCTGGCACTGGAGAGGGCAGACACACAGCAAGCTTGACCTGCCTCGGCACTAGTTGACCTGCCCTGGCACTGGAGAGGACAGACACACAGCAAGCTGTATCACAGATGGTGTCAGGAACACAAACTACAAGTCCTAAGGCAATATGAAGGGAAGCAGAAGCAAAAGATGGGAAAGAGCGAAGGACGAGGAGGGGAAGAATTAGTGTGGGGAGGGAGAGGGGGAGAGAGGGGGAGGAGAGAGAGAGAGAGAGAGAGAGAGAGAGAGAGAGAGAGAGAGAGAGAGAGAGAGGAGAGAGAGAGAGAGAGAGAGAGAGAGAGAGAGAGAGAGAGAGAGAGAGAGAGAGAGAGAGAGAGAGAGAGAGAGAGAGAGAGAGAGAGAGAGAGAGAGAGAGAGAGAGAGAGAGAGAGAGAGAGAGAGAGAGAGAGAGAGAGAGAGAGAGAGAGAGAGAGAGAGAGAGAGAGAGAGAGAGAGAGAGAGAGAGAGAGAGAGAGAGAGAGAGAGAGAGAGAGAGAGAGAGAGAGAGAGAGAGAGAGAGAGAGAAGAGAGAGAGAGAAGAGAGAGAGAGAAGAGAGAGAGAGAAGAGAGAGAGAGAAGAGAGAGAGAGAAGAGAGAGAGAGAGAGAGAGAGAGTTGATGTGATACCTGTGGGAGGAAAGGAAGAACGAGGAAAGTAAAATGAAGCGCGAGGAAGGAGGGAAGGGGTGTCTAATGGAGAAGGTTATTATAAGTGTATAAAGAAAATGGTGTGTGTGTGTGTGTGTGTGTGTTAGTTACCATTTTGTCCTAGGCACATGTCGATTAGACACTAGGCCGTGTGTGTGTGTGTGTGTGTGTATGTGTGTGTGTGTTTACTCATGAGTGGGTGTGAAGGGTAACTCATGGGTGGAGAGGAAACTCACACTCAAGGAATTTCCTTACTAATGACGGTCACGTGATCTGTTTCCTTCATCAGCTTAAGAGGGAGGGAGGGAGGCCACTCCCTCACTACTGCTGCTCTCCTCCTTCACTCCCTATATCAGCCTAGGGATGGAAGTAGGCACCCGCTCCTTCACTACTCCCTACACCATATTTTTTAAACAAAATTGGACACATCAGCAGTGTGCTGCTGCCCTATTCTATATGATGGTTACAAAGGTAACAAAAGTTACGTTCCTTATTTCCAACAATGACTTCATACAGTGTTGTGCCAGTCAGCTGACTAGGTACAGTTGACTACACTAACTCAGTAGTGCCAGGTCGAGCTGGGACTTAGTAGTGCCAGGTCTGAGCTGGGAGACTTGAGTAGTGCCAGGTCTGAGCTGGGAGACTTGAGTAGTGCCAGGTCTGAGCTGGGAGACTTCAGTAGTGCCAGGTCTGAGCTGGGAGACTGCAGTAGTGCCAGGTCTGAGCTGGGAGACTGCAGTAGTGCCAGGTCTGAGCTGGGAGACTTGAGTAGTGCCAGGTCTGAGCTGGGAGACTTGAGTAGTGCCAGGTCTGAGCTGGGAGACGAGATCAGAAGCATTGAGTAGTGAGCACAGGTCTGAGCTAGGAGACTTCAGTAGTGCCAGGTCTGAGCTGGGAGACTTCAGTATGACAATAGTATATCGGCAAATATTGCAGTAAGGGTTCACTGGTAGGAGCTTCAAGGTTTGCCAGCACAGCTGGAGTTATATCACTTGGGATGACTGGCTAGTCCAGGTAGCTACAGGAGAACTGATTTTTAGTGAGATACTATCTCCAGTTATACTAGAGTGAGGCAGGTATACCTGGAGACAGAGAAAGAAAGATGGAAGGATATTGCCCATCCTTCCTCCTACCTACACTGTCAGGCCACACCTGAACATCTGGCTGACTCTGTACTATCCCAACACATGAGAACATCTGTACTTCCCAAGCTGGAACATCTGTACTCTCCCAAAGCTGGAACATCTGACTCTCCCAAGCTGGAACATCTGTATCTCCCAAGCTGGAACATCTGTACTCTCCCAAGCTGGAACATCTGTACTTCCCAAGCTGGAACATCTGTACTCTCCCAAGCTGGTGAACATCTGTACTCTCCCAAGCTGGAACATCTGTACTCTCCCAAGCTGGAACATCTGTACCTCCTTTTGTGACTCTCCCAAGCTGGAACATCTGTACTTCCCAAGCTGGAACATCTGTACTCTCCCAAGCTGGAACATCTGTACTCTCCCAAGCTGGAACATCTGTACTCTCCCAAGCTGGAACATCTGTACTCTCCCAAGCTGGAACATCTGTACTCTCCCAAGCTGGAACATCTGTACTCTCCCAAGCTGGAACATCTGTACTCTCCCAAGCTGGAACATCTGTACTCTCCCAAGCTGGAACATCTGTACTCTCCCAAGCTGGAACATCTGTACTCTCCAGCTGGAACATCTGTACTCTCCCAAGCTGGAACATCTGTACTCTCCGCTGGAACATCTGTACTCCCAAGGAACATCTGTACTCTCTCCAAGCTGGAACATCTGTACTCTCCCAAGCTGGAACATCTGTACTCTCCCAAGCTGGAACATCTGTACTCTCCCAAGCTGGAACATCTGTACTCTCCCAAGCTGGAACATCTGTACTCTCCCAAGCTGGAACATCTGTACTCTCCCAAGCTGGAACATCTGTACTCTCCCAAGCTGGAACATCTGTACTCTCCCAAGCTGGAACATCTGTACTCTCCCAAGCTGGAACATCTGTACTCTCCCAAGCTGGAACATCTGTACTCTCCCTAGCTGGAACATCTGTACTCTCCCAAGCTGGAACATCTGTACTCTCCCAAGCTGGAACATCTGTTTCCCAAGTGAACATCTGTACTCCAAGCTGGAACATCTGTACTCTCCCAAGCTGGAACATCTGTACTCTCCCAAGCTGGAACATCTGTACTCTCCTAGCTGGAACATCTGTACTCTCCCAAGCTGAACATCTGTACTCTCCCTAGCTGGAACATCTGTACTCTCCCAAGGAACATCTGACCCGCTGGAACATCTGTACTCTCCCGCTGGAACATCTGTACTCGCGAACATCTGTACTCTCCCAAGCTGGAACATCTGTACTCTCCCTAGCTGGAACATCTGTACTCTCCCAAGCTAGAACATCTGTACTCTCCCAAGCTGGAACATCTGTACTCTCCAGCTGGAACATCTGACTCCAGCTGGAACATCTGTACTCTCCCAAGCTGGAACATCTGTACTCTCCCAAGCTGAACATCTGTACTCTCCAGCTGGAACATCTGTACTCTCCCAAGCTAACATCTGATCCAGCAGAACATCTGTACTCTCCAGCTGAACATCTGACTCCCAAGCTGGAACATCTGTACTCTCCCAAGCTGGAACATCTGTACTCTCCCTAGCTGGAACATCTGTACTCTCCCTAGCTGGAACATCTGTACTCTCCCAAGCTGGAACATCTGTACTCTCCCAAGCTGGAACATCTGTACTCTCCCAAGCTGGAACATTATGCACATCCATCGGAAACAAAAACTTCCAATTCCAAAACAATGTAAATCAAGTCTTTCAATGGGTCATATAATATATTTTCAATGAGGGTAAGTTTCACCTACTCCGTTGCGCAAAAAAAAAAAAAAAAAAAATGTAAACTAGAATAGAATACAGAACACAAAACGCTTATAAAAAAAATGTGGTATGAAAGGGACCATGAGGTAACACCCTAGTGTGTGTACCTAGAGTCAACGTCCCCGCGGCCCAGACCAGACTATGGTGGATACATAAAACTGCGTGAAACCAGCCCCAACAACCTAATCGACCAGGCCAGCACCCAGTACTTCTGGTCTGGGACTGTGCCGTGGGGGCGTTGACCCCCCGGAGAGGCATTAAGTCATCATGTGTTGTCCTGCCTAGCTGTCACAACCATCACTAATATACATGTACATGTCTAATGATGATTACTGTACGTTCATGGTGAAGAGCTAAACCCGTAGGTGTCATATAGCACTTGGGTAACTATGGGGCAATCAGGTTTCATGCAAGGAAAGGGAGGGGACGGTACTTTTCAATTCCATGGATCAAGAGCCTTTAAATGACAATATAATCTACACTTTGAAAATTCTAAGATTGGTCCCAAATCTTAACACAAATTATTCCCCATGAAAGTAAGAGACTTGGCAGACGGTGCCAAATACCCCAATGAAAGGCAGAGACTTGGCAGACGGTGCCAAATACCCCCAATGAAAGGCAGAGACTTGGCAGACGGTGCCAAATACCCCCAATGAAAGGCAGAGACTTGGCAGACGGTGCCAAATACCCCCAATGAAAGGCAGAGACTTGGCAGACGGTGCCAAATACCCCCAATGAAAGGCAGAGATGCAGCGAGAACACTAAGAGAAAACTCAATAAGTGTGAAGGGACCAAAACTTTTCAACGTACAACTTTCATACATAAGGGGAATTACCAACACACCTCTTGACTGTCTTCAAAAAAAAAAAAAGAACTGAACAAGTTTCTTAAGTCAGTGTCTGATAAGCCGGAATGTGGTGCTTTTGTTGGACTTCGTGCAGCTGGCACCAACAGCCTGGTTGATCAAGCCATCCACCAGGAGGCCTGGTCTGGGACCGGACCAAGGGGGCGATGACCCTCGGAACACACTCCAGGTAGGTAGACATGAAGGCGTCTCGCCTCATCCCCTCGAAGAGTGCAGGGGTAGCAGCAGTGTAAGACAGCTTGTCCATGTTTCTCCCTGTCAGGGAATCAAACCCCATACCTGGTCATTATGAGCGGACTGCTCTCACCAGTGGGCTACTAGACACCACCAGTCCAGGTGTAGTGTTGGGCTGCAGGATGTGGTGGGTTAATATGTGTTCAACTTAACACAATCACTACAGATATACCCGGAGTCTACTTGGAGTGTTTTCAAAGGGTCAATGCCCCCATAAGCCGGTCCTAGACCAGGCCTCCCGGTGAATGGTCTGATCAATCAGGCTGTTGGTGCTAGTTACACGATGTCCAACATAAGCACTACAGCCCAGCTGATCAGGCTCTGACTTGAGAAACTTGTCCACTTGTTTCTTGAAGACAATCAAAGGTATTTTTGTAATCCCCCTTATATATAAAAGTTGGATGTTGAAAACTCTTGGTACCAACCTTTCACACTTATTAGATTTCCCTTAACGTACTCACTACATCCCTGTTTTTCCTTGGGGTTATTCTGCACCTTCTGCCAAGCATCTTAATTTTATAGAAAGAATTTGTGTATGCAAATTTGGGACCAATCTTAGAATTTTTCAGGTGTAGATTATAATGTGTCTCGCTAAGGTTGCAAGGACAACAGATCGAGGGACTTAAATGGTTTTATTAAACTTAAATTTACACGTTTTTACAATGATAATTTCTGTATTGGTTTCACACTTGAGTTTAAATTATTGTTATACAATATTACCATTCATTACAATATTATAGAAGACATACAGCGTGTACTGTTAAGTCAAATTCACAGTCATTATCTTGATTTTGCTTCATTAACCTTTCAACACTTGAGCCAAGATAATATAGACAATAGGTGTTAGAAAGCCACTTCCAGATAGGCTGTTAAAGATATTACCACATTGTTATATTAATACGGTATAAAATAACGACTAAATTATTAAGACAGGTGCATCAGTTGAGTATCTTTAAGTCACCTCTGTATTTCAATGAAGAAGCTGAACAACCGAAACATATCGACAATAAATATACCCAGTGTCTGCAAATATATATTACTCAGTTAAATTACTGTATTATACACCTGCAGGTACCAGACCAAGTGTAAGGTAGATTAACACTTCACTGTACACCTGCAGGTACCAGACCAAGTGTAAGGAGTGAGGAGGAGAAATAAGGATGTAAGGAGTGGCAGGATGGTGTACTAGCACAGGAAGAGTGCACTCCCTGCCTGCCAACCATCCTTCAATGTGAAGCAGCAGCGTCTAGTGTCCAGTGAGTGCTAGTGCTTGTTTCCCAGCTTACAACACGGAGCTACCAGCCTCTACTGTTACTGGTGCTTGTTTCCCAGCTTACAACACGGAGCTACCAGCCTCTACTGTTACTGGTGCTACTCTCCCAGCTTACAACACGGAGCTACCAGCCTCTACTGTTACTGGTGCTACTCTCCCAGCTTACAACACGGAGCTACCAGCCTCTACTGTTACTGGTGCTACTCTCCCAGCTTACAACACGGAGCTACCAGCCTCTACTGTTACTGGTGCTACTCTCCCAGCTTACAACACGGAGCTACCAGCCTCTACTGTTACTGGTGCTACTCTCCCAGCTTACAACACGGAGCTACCAGCCTCTACTGTTACTGGTGCTACTCTCCCAGCTTACAACACGGAGCTACCAGCCTCTACTGTTACTGGTGCTACTCTCCCAGCTTACAACACGGAGCTACCAGCCTCTACTGTTACTGGTGCTACTCTCCCAGCTTACAACACGGAGCTACCAGCCTCTACTGTTACTGGTGCTACTCTCCCAGCTTACAACACGGAGCTACCAGCCTCTACTGTTACTGGTGCTACTCTCCCAGCTTACAACACGGAGCTACCAGCCTCTACTGTTACTGGTGCTACTCTCCCAGCTTACAACACGGAGCTACCAGCCTCTACTGTTACTGGTGCTACTCTCCCAGCTTACAACACGGAGCTACCAGCCTCTACTGTTACTGGTGCTACTCTCCCAGCTTACAACACGGAGCTACCAGCCTCTACTGTTACTGGTGCTACTCTCCCAGCTTACAACACGGAGCTACCAGCCTCTACTGTTACTGGTGCTACTCTCCCAGCTTACAACACGGAGCTACCAGCCTCTACTGTTACTGGTGCTACTCTCCCAGCTTACAACACGGAGCTACCAGCCTCTACTGTTACTGGTGCTACTCTCCAGCTTACAACACGGAGCTACCAGCCTCTACTGTTACTGGTGCTACTCTCCCAGCTTACAACACGGAGCTACCAGCCTCTACTGTTACTGGTGCTACTCTCCCAGCTTACAACACGGAGCTACCAGCCTCTACTGTTACTGGTGCTACTCTCCCAGCTTACAACACGGAGCTACCAGCCTCTACTGTTACTGGTGCTACTCTCCCAGCTTACAACACGGAGCTACCAGCCTCTACTGTTACTGGTGCTACTCTCCCAGCTTACAACACGGAGCTACCAGCCTCTACTGTTACTGGTGCTACTCTCCCAGCTTACAACACGGAGCTACCAGCCTCTACTGTTACTGGTGCTGCTCTCCAGCTTACAACACGGAGCTACCAGCCCTACTGTCACGGTGGTGTGGACCACCCAGTGTCACAGGGTGCTGGACCCACCCTGAGTGTCACAGGTGGTGTGACCCACCCCGAGTGTCACAGGTGGTGTGGACCCACCCCGAGTGTCACAGGTGGTGTGGACCCACCCCAGTGTCACAGGTGGTGTGGACCCACCCCGAGTGTCACAGGTGGTGTGGACCCACCCCGAGTGTCCAGGTGGTGTGGACCCACCCCGAGTGTCACAGGTGGTGTGGACCCACCCCGAGTGTCACAGGTGGTGTGGACCCACCCCGAGTGTCACAGGTGGTGTGGACCCACCCCGAGTGTCACAGGTGGTGTGGACCCACCCCGAGTGTCACAGGTGGTGTGGACCCACCCCGAGTGTCACAGGTGGTGTGGACCCACCCGAGTGTCACAGGTGGTGTGGACCCACCCCGAGTGTCACAGGTGGTGTGGACCACCCCGAGTGTCACAGGTGGTGTGGACCCACCCCGAGTGTCACAGGTGGTGTGGACCCACCCCGAGTGTCACAGGTGGTGTGGACCCACCCCGAGTGTCACAGGTGGTGTGGACCCACCCCGAGTGTCACAGGTGGTGTGGACCCACCCCGAGTGTCACAGGTGGTGTGGACCCACCCGAGTGTCACAGGTGGTGTGGACCCACCCCGAGTGTCACAGGTGGTGTGGACCCACCCCGAGTGTCACAGGTGGTGTGGACCCACCCCGAGTGTCACAGGTGGTGTGGACCCACCCCGAGTGTCACAGGTGGTGTGGACCCACCCCGTGTCACAGATGGTGTGGACCCACCCCTAGTGTCACAGGTGGTGTGAACCCCCTGAGTGTCACAGGAGTGGACCCATCCAGTGAGTCACGCGGTGTGTGGCCTCACCCAGTGTGAGTCACGCGGTGTGTGGCCTCACCCAGTGTGAGTCACGCGGTGTGTGGCCTCACCCAGTGTGAGTCACGCGGTGTGTGGCCTCACCAAGTGTGAGTCACGTGGTGTGTGGCCTCACCAAGTGTGAGTCACGTGGTGTGTGGCCTCACCAAGTGTGAGTCACGTGGTGTGGCCTCACCAAGTGTGAGTCACGTGGTGTGGCCTCACCCAGTGTGAGTCACGTGGTGTGTGGCCTCACCAAGTGTGAGTCACGTGGTGTGGCCTCACCCAGTGTGAGTCACGCGGTGTGTGGCCTCACCAAGTGTGAGTCACGTGGTGTGTGGCCTCACCAAGTGTGAGTCACGTGGTGTGTGGCCTCACCCAGTGTGAGTCACGTGGTGTGGCCTCACCCAGTGTGAGTGTAAACCCTCATTATGCACTTGGTAACTTGTAGTGGTGGCTGAGTCAGTGTTGTGGGGCAGAGTAGCGTCAACAAGTGTTTGAACTAACAAGTAGAGGTGGTGTGTGTGTGTCTGCTCCACTCATTGTTAATGTCCCACACTGTTTTATTTACATTCTATACAAGCCCTCCAAGACGCCTCTTGTCTCTCTGCCTGTTCCTTCCTCTCTCTTCACCCGTCTCTCATTGTTTATCAGTGTGTGTCTTGGTGTGTGACCATCACACTCAGTCACAAACATGTGACAGGTTTTAATGGTTCTCTGAAGGTTCTCTTACCTTCGGAGTTCGCCGTGAGGCAAGATTTTCCTGGTGATTGCCTGGTCAACCAGGCTGTTACTGCCTGGGGCCTGCTGGCCCACATATCCATCACAGCTTGGTTGACTTGGCACTCACTGGAGTTGCTTCTGGAGGTCACCGCCCACGCAGCCCGGTCTCAGACCAGGCCTCCTTGGTGGAGGCACTTGTTCAGTTTCCTCTTGAAGATTTCTACATTTGGCTAAGCAGTGTTTCTGATATCTTTTAATAAGATGTTGAACAGTCTGGGACCACGGAAGTTAATACAATGTTCACTTATTGTGCCCATGGTGCCCCTGCTTATACTTGGGTTTACTGTGCATTTTCTCCCGTAACTCTCACTCCAGTAGGTTGTTAGGGCAGCGTGCAGATTTGGGACCAGACCTTCAAGTATTTTCCACATATTATCATGTATCCCTCCTCAGCTCCAGTGAGGCGTTCACATTAATTTAAAGTTTTATTGGCTCTATGGGGACCGTGTATCTGTTCCAGCCTGACATCGTTCCTGCCCTGAACGAAGTTGCAAACACTGAACAATACACTAAACGAGAGAGCACAAGCTATTTGAATAGAGAGCACCAGTGACACTATTTCCCTTGTTTTAAAAGTTCTTGTTATCCACCCTGTCATCTTCCTGGCTGTGGTGACATTTGCCTTGTGTTCTTTGAAAGAAAGGCCAGCTGACATTACTGTCAGTTCCTGTACAGCTCTTTTCGTTATATCTGATGAGCCGATTGAGTTTTGTATAGTGTCCTTTTCGAGTTCTTCATTCTTTCCATATATAAGCTGCCGGATCTTACCCCCATTGAACGTCATGTTATTCTCCACTGCTCACTGGAAAAAATTCCTTACATCTACAATTTATCAGTGTGTTTTACCGAGGTGAGTTTCATGTTTATTATGGTATCTGCAAATGATACAACACTGTGGAGATGGTTTTTATCTATTTCTTCTATGATAATAAGGAACGGTAAAGGCGCCAGGACAGTGCTTAGGGGTACTGAGTTTTTACTTCGCTAATGCTGGCTTTTCTAAATGTTGGACAGGACAATAACCATACCACATATAAACTAAATAATGTAGATCTTAATATTACGGATTGCGAAAAGGATTTAGGAGTTCTGGTTAGCTGTAATCTGAAACCAAGACAACAGTGCATAAGTGTTCGCAATAAAGCTAACAAAATTCTTGGCTTCATATCAAGAAGTATAAATAATAGAAGTCCGCAGGTTGTTCTTCAACTCTATATATCTTTGGTTAGGCCTCATTTAGATTATGTTGCACAGTTTTGGTCACCGTATTACAGAATGGATATAAATGCTCTAGAAAACGTACAGAGGAGGATGACAAAGTTGATCCCATGTATCAGAAATCTTCCCTATGAGGATAGACTGAGGGCCCTGAATCTGCACTCTCTAGAAAGGCGTAGAATTAGGGGGGATATGATTGAGGTGTATAAATGGAAAACAGGAATTAATAAAGGGGACGTAAATAGCGTGCTAAAAATATCTAGCCTAGACAGGACTCGCAGCAATGGTTTTAAATTGGAAAAAAATCAGATTGAGGAAGGATATAGAAAAACACTGGTTTGGTAATAGAGTTGTGGATGAGTGGAACAAACTCCCGAGTACCGTCATAGAAGCTAAGACGTTGTGTAGTTTTAAAAATAGGTTAGATGAATGCATGAGTGGGTGTGGGTGGGTGTGAGTTGGACCCGACTAGCTTGTGCTACTAGGTCAGATGCCGTGCTCCTCCCTTAAGTGAATGTGACTGACCTGACTAGGTCAGGGCATTGGCTTAAGTCGGTGGGAGAATTGGACCTGCCTCGCATGGGCCAGTAGGCCTGCTGCAGTATTCCTTCTTTCTTATGTTCTTATGTTTTACTCTGTTCATTACTACTCTGTGTTCTGTCAGAAAGCTGAATATTCATTTGCCTACTTTCCCTCCATTATATCCATCGCCATCATTCTGTATGCTATCACCTCATGATCGCATTTGTCAAATCATTAAAATGCCTATGCAAAGTCCGTGTATACCCCATCTGAGTTATGGTTTTCTTAAAACGTCTCAATAATTCCGTCATAGTGGTTTAGTAGTTGTGACTAAGCATGATCTCCCAGCTCTAAATCAGTGCTGGTTTGGGTTTTATAAATCGTGCTGCTCCATAAAATGTTTGAATTTGGCATCTCATTACTCTTTCGAAGAATTTTGTGTGTGATGTTAGGCCTACTGGTCTGTAATTTTTTACTATTACTCTTCTGCCTCTCCTATGCAAATGAGCTATGTCTGCACACTATGGTCTTTCTCCAGAGGATACAGAGGAAATGATATTTTCGTTCTATTTGATGGGTCAATTAAGTTTTATATACAATGGTACTTTGCACTTTTTTTTATAAACAAGGAATTAAACGAATCCGGTCGAGGTGCTGAATTAGTGGACACACAGCCAAAGCAGCCATGAAACTTCCTTCCATCAACAACAAGTGGATATACATCAAGTGTTGCAGTAGGCCTCCGACAACAAGATGTTTAATGAAGATATGTTTCAATTGCTTCACTGTGGAACAACGGAGGAACTAAAGAACATAACAGGGTACAGAAAAAAATCAAATCATTCAAGAGAAGGAAAGTCCCATGTGCGAGACTTAGGTGTAATAATGTTCTAACATTCAAGGATCACAACAATATTGTCATTGCTACCGCAAGGAAAATGATAGGATGGATAACCAGAGCTTTCAAGATAACAGATGATAAGCCAATGATGATACTCTTCAAGTCAGTTTTTCTCTCCAGGCTGGATTACTGTTGCATAATGACGGCCCCTTCACGGCAGGCTGGACTGCCGTGCTGGAAAACGTACAGAGAACGTTTAATGATCGTATATACTTAATGAAGCATTTAAAGTACTGGGAACGATTTAATTAAAATCCCTTTAACTTATTCCAAATCTGAATACCGAAATCATTCCATATGACAACAAGAGACTTGGCAGACGTTGCAAAATATCCCTTCTAAAAAGCATGGGCGCGAGTGTTAGAGGTCCTAGACTCTTCAAAGCTCTCCAACAAACCTCTGGTAGTCTTCAAGAGGGAACCAGACAAGTTCTTCAAACTGAGCCTGACCAGCTGGGCTGTGGTTCATACGTTGGGCTGCATGCGGTCAGTACTAACAACCTAGTTGATCAGGACTTTATTCTAGTCTGGAACGGGGCCGCGAAGGCTTTGACCCCTGGAAACGTCCTTCAGTTATCCTTCAGGAACACCTCCGATAATTATATGCTAGAAGCAGATTAAACAGTGATACCTATGGCGCCTTTGCTTTTCAATAGGTTTACTCTACGCTTCCTTCCCTCACTCCAGCACGTTGTTGTTATTTACTCTACGCTTCCTTCCCTCACTCCAGCACGTTGTTGTTGTTATGCTAGTGAACATTTCTGCACCTGACACTCAAACATTTTCCAGGTTTGTATTGTTAAATTTTATTTAGGCCTTATATATAATTTGAAACTTCCACAGTGGTTTCATTTAATAAATTATGTAGAATTTAACCAAAGATAACCCAATTTCTGGCAAACAAACGCAGCAGCTGTGTAAGGAAGGATAGGCAGAGTGGTTGGTGGGTAGCGGGAAGGCGGCGGCGGCGGCGGCGGCGGCGGCAGCAGCAGCAGCAGCAGCGACCTTGCGGCAGCCCAGCCACAACCACTGCAGTAAAGGCTCATCCTGAACCACCCCCACCCCTATCACCCATCCAATCAACCACCCACACACACTCACTCACTCCTCTCACACTCCGCTAGTTATTTGCTCCAGCTGTGCTTGTAAAGGCTACACTCATGGCTGTGCTGGCTTTATATCCGGCTGTCTTGCCTATTACATTCTGCTAATGTTGCAACACCTTCCTCCCTCCCTCCCCTCTCACAAATTAACTCAAGAAAACCTTGTGAGACCTACCATGCTCAGTGCAACAGCCAACATTATTTTGACAGGAGAGAAACACACACACAAACACACACACACACACACACGAGGGGCCTGCAGCTATGAATCGACTTCTGCAACCACAAATAGGCGAGTACACAGACGAGAGAGAGAGAGAGAGAGAGAGAGAGAGAGAGAGAGAGAGAGAGAGAGACAGAGAGAAGAGAGAGAGACAGAGAGAAGACAGACAGAGAATTTATGGTCTATCAAGATTATCTACTAGCACTGACTAACTGCAGTGCAGCTGTCTTATAAGTTCATGAAGATAGTGAAGACCAGAATAATGTACACAATGCACCACCCAGTCTTCAACCACTACCACCCAGTCTTCAACCACCACCACTACCACCCAGTCTTCAACCACCACCACTACCACCCAGTCTTCAACCACCACCACTACCACCCAGTCTTCAACCACCACCACTACCACCCAGTCTTCAACCACCACCACTACCACCCAGTCTTCAACCACCACCACACTACCACCCAGTCTTCAACCACCACCACTACCACCCAGTCTTCAACCACCACCACTACCACCCAGTCTTCAACCACAACCACCACCACTACCACCCAGTCTTCAACCACAACCACCCGTCCAACCACCACCATACCACCCAGTCTTCAACCACCCACCACTACCACCCAGTTTTCCCACCACCATCACCCAGTCTTCCACCACCACTACCACCCAGTCTTCAACCACTACCACCCAGTCTTCAACCACCACCACTACCACCCAGTCTTCAACCACCACCACTACCACCCAGTCTTCCACCACCATCACCCAGTCTTCCACCACCACTACCACCCAGTCTTCCACTATCACCACTACCACCCAGTCTTCAACCACTACCACCCAGTTTTCAACCACCTAGTACTACCACCTTCATACAATGATCACAGTGATGTACATAAAAATCACCAGTGATAGTCTAATATGAATATTTTAATACACTTCAACATCTACCGCTAGAACTATTACTACCACCACTACTACTACTGTTACTATCACTACCACTGTTATTACCACGGTGCCCCATGGCCTGATCGCTAAAGCTCTCGCTTCACAGGGCGAGGGTCTGCGTTCGATTCCCAGCGCGGGTAGAAACACCGGTTGTCTATGTTCACCCATCAGTAAAATGAGTACCTAAGAGTTAGTAGACTGGTGTGAGTCGCATCCTGGGACAAGGACCTAATTTGCCCTAAATGCTCTGCATAACAAGCGGCTTTCTATATAATAGTATGTGATTGATGTCAGCTCGACCTGTATACCTTGTACATGTACTTGTAGTAAATAAAGATATATATTATACTGTTACTATCACTACCACTACTATTACTATACCACTGTTACTATCACTACTACAACTGATCACTGGGTTGAGTATGGTGGTACTGGCGTCAGGGTACCGCTGCTCACAACTAGCCTGGCATTGCATCTACTTGAATCTTATGTGTGTTAAGTGCTTGGTCAATCCAGTCATAACCCACTATATTGTTTTTGCACGTAGAATTTGCAGTGGACAATCTATTCCAGTGTTGTGTAACTTAACACCAACAAGAGTTTACCCACATCTGTCCTGCATATTTTGCCTCAAAGATTAATGCTATTGTTTTGATTTCCAGGTATAAGGTATACTTAGCACGTCAAATATGTCTTTGTGCTTAGGGGAAATAGTCAGTACACTCCTGACTGACTTTATAAAGAAATAATTATACAGAGTGGAAACATAGTAGATACTATGGCACACAGATTGGTTAATGAGGTTTAAAGCGTACTGATTACGAGAGTTATTAAGGCTTTCTGTAACCTCTTCGCCATCAGTCAAGAATAATTTAAACCCTGATATAGAATATACTCTCAGCCTAAACACAGTGAGAGACCTCACGCAGTAGTCTCTTGGTGTGACATAATGAAGCACGTCAATATATATATATATTATTTATATATATATATATACCTGGAGTCTACCTGGAGGGTATTCCGGGGATCAACACCACAGCGGCCAGGTCCACGACCAGGCCTATGTGTGTGTCGTGCCGAATAGGTAAAACTTACTATTTTGACTTAAATAGCAACGCTTTTCTTGCCGAATAAGACAAGCGAAAATTTGTGTATGCAATAATTTCGCAAAAATCATTCTGAACCTAACGAAAAATATACATTTCATTGTGTTTATTATTAAAATTATTGTTATAATAAGATTAGGCAAGTTTTCTAAGGTTCTTTTGGTACAAAAGTATTTTTACATTAACATAAATGAAAAAAAAAATCTTTAAACGTATGAGAAAATTTTAGAAAGGACTTAATTTTAAATGAGTTCTTGCTAATTGACCAGTTTTACCTATATACACGTGTGTGTAAATGACTAACAGTACCACACAAAGCATTAGTGACTGGTGACTTAGTGTGTTATTCCCTCTATACTAACAAAAGCGGTGGGACCTGACAACATTTCTCCGTGGGTCCTTAGAGAGGGAGCAGAGATGTTAAGTGTGCCACTAACAAAAATCTTCAACACTTCCATTGAAACTGGGCAACTACCTGAGGTGTGGAAGATGGCAAATGTAGTCCCAATTTTTAAGAAAGGAGACAGACACGAGGCATTAAACTACAGACCAGTGTCACTGACGTGTATAGTATGCAAAGTCATGGAGAAGATCATCAGGAGGAGAGTGGTGGAGCACCTAGAAAGACAAGCTTATAAACGACAACCAGCACGGTTTCAGGGAAGGAAAATCCTGTGTCACAAACCTACTGGAGTTTTATGACAAGGTAACAGAAGTAAGACACGAGAGAGAGAGAGGGGTGGATAGACTGCATTTTCTTGGACTGCAAGAAAGCGTTCGACACAGTTCCTCACAAGAGGTTAATGCAAAAGCTAGAAGATCAGGCACACGTAACAGGAAAGGCACTGCAATGGATCAGAGAATATCTGACAGGGAGGAACAACGAGTCATGGTACGTGACGAGATGTCAGAGTGGGCACCTGTGACGAGTGGAGTTCCACAAGGGTCAGTCCTAGGACCTGTACTGTTTTTGGTATATGTGAATGACATAACGGAAGGGATAGACTCAGAAGTGTCCCTGTTTGCAGATGATGTGAAGTTAATGAGAAGAATTAAATCAGTTGAGGATCAGGTAGGACTACAAAGAGACCTAGACAGGCTACAAGCCTGGTCTAGTAAATGGATCCTTGAATTTAACCCTGCCAAATGTAAAGTCATGAAGATCAGGGAAGGGCAAAGAAGACCGCAGACAGAGTATAATCTAGGTGGCCAAAGACTGCAAACCTCACTCAAGGAAAAAGATCTTGGGGTGAGTATAATACCGAGCACATCTCCTGAGGCGCACATCAATCAGATAACTGCTGCAGCATACGGGCAGCTGGCAAACCTAAGAATAGCGTTCCAATACCTCACTAAGGAATCATTCAAGACTCTGTACACCATATACGTCAGGCCCATACTGGAGTATGCAGCACCAGTTTGGAACCCACACCTGGTCAAGCACGTCAAGAAACTAGAGAAAGTGCAAAGGTTTGCAACAAGACTAGTCCCAGAGCTATGGGGATTGTCCTACGAAGAAAGGTTAAGGGAAATCGGCCTGACGACACTAGAGGACAGGAGGGTTTGGGGAGACATGATAACGACATATAAAATACTGCGAGGAATAGATAAGGTGGACAGAGACAAGATGTTCCAGAGAGGGGACACAGAAACAAGGGGTCACAGTTGGAAATTGAAGACTCATATGAGTCAAAGGGATGTTAGGAAGTATTTCTTCAGTCACAGAAATGTCAGGAAGTGGAATAGCCTAGAAAGTGACGTAGTGGAGGCAGGAACCATACATAGTTTTAAGACGAGGTTTGATAAAGCTCATGGAGCAGGGAGAGAGATGACCTAGTAGCAATCAGTGAAGAGGCGGGGCCAGGAGCTATGACTAGACCCCTGCAACCACAAATAGGTGAGTACATACATCAAACATGGGTGTAATGTGAGCACGAGAGGAGTGCTCTAGGCTGCTACACTATTAACACCTACACTATATCCAATGTTCTTAACACATCTACATAGTTAACATTATATATAATGAATACCATCACGGAGCTTGTCATCCTGCACACAATTATCCAAATTTTGAACAGTTTGTGAGGAAATGCACGATCCAGATGGTACCACACCCCCAATACTGACGGCTAATTATACTGAAACATAAGTTAATATACGTTAACCTATACCATACCTAACTTAACCTAACAGAATAACAGATACTGAATTTTCAAAAGCATTTCAGGGGCGACAAATGGAAGAAGCGCAGTAATGTAGCAGGTTGTAAGTGTCGACCAGACCACATCCTGGTGCGTGACTGTCACCTAGCATGCGCTCACTCAAACATACATGATCATTTACTTAATACACATATCTCTCTTATCTGTGTTGCATGTTAATGTCCGAGTGATGTTTCACCTGATACCAGATATGTTTGGTAGTGTGGGAATCCCAGGCTCCAGGTTGTGGGTCGTCTACACTGAAGCCTACAAGAGTTGCCTCACGCTCTCCCTCTGGCTGTCTCCACTCACTTCACCATAACAACAAATTACCTTTCCCAATAAACTGAATAGTTCATAAAAAAAACTTAATGCACAATAATGTAAACCAAAGTGTTGTAAGTAGAGGTGTGGTTCCCTAGGTAGCGAGTGTATTGTGTTATGTATCAGCAGTATGAAGGTAACATCACCCAGGCTCCAGTCAGCACCTTCAAACCTTCCCAGAAACGAATAACGGAAAGAAAATATCCCAAGATAAGGAGTGGCGGTAAGAAATGATGAAATATTTAGTGTCACACCTGGAGACTGCGCACAGAGCCTTCACTACACAAATAACCCGCACATATATACTGGCTCCCTTACCTTCGTGTATTAGTGACTAGTTAACGGTACAAATGGACCAAAACGTTGTCATAAAGTTTCTTTCTATGTGCGGGTTGTGTGTTTATTCGGTATTATGCCTTTTTGTTCTTTATGAACCTACACTTCTTGCACAAACTCAGTCAAGCACCTAAATTACTGGGAACATTTTAAGTCTGTACTCCTTGCAACGTAGGCGACAAACATTATGATCTACACCTGGAACATTCTAGAAGGATTGGTCACAAATATGCACACAAATCATTCCCCATGAAATTAATATGCTTGGCAGACGGTGCAAAATACCTCGACGAAAAACAGGGGTGCAATTACACGGAGGAAAAACTCTAAAAAGTGTGAAGGGGACCAAGAGTTTTCCATGCTCTCCATTCTTACATAAGGGGATTCCCATGAGACTTCTGCACCCCTATGATGTGGTGCTCAGAGTATAGTGATTGTTGTCTCTGGTTAGTTCCTCGTTGTTTGTGAAAATCAATTCCAGTTTGTTTTCCTTTCTAGTGTCACATGTTAACACCATGGAAGACAACACCTCTCAGGTTCACTATCCTGTCTTTCTAGTGTCACATGTTAACACCATGGAAGACAACACCTCAAAGGTTCACTACCTTGTCTTTCTAGTGTCACATGTTAACACCATGGAAGACAACACCTCACAGAGTCCAAAAACTACCCCTCAGTCCCTTTTTTTAGTGTCACATGTTAACACCATGGAAGACAACACCTCAAAGGTTCACTACCTTGTCTTTCTAGTGTCACATGTTAACACCATGGAAGACAACACCTCACAGGTTCACTATCCTGTCTTTCTAGTGTCACATGTTAACACCATGGAAGACAACACCTCAAAGGTTCACTACCCTGTCTTTCTCTCCCAGCCATTATAGTCTTGAAAGTAACAATTACCAACAGGAATTTCACTAGTGTTATTTTCGTATTTTAGCCATGACAATGACACAACTGGCATGTGACTTCCTGATAATTCACACTCACAGTCTCATAATTTCAAGAAACTACAAATATTAGGCACAATTTTCCAAAGACTTCCTTGGTAATTTCCAAATAAGTTACAACTAGAAAATGTAACATCCTGAAACGAAATTCTTGACCTTCAACTTTGTGAGACTGCCTTAAATATTCCCTTGTACGAGTGAGAGACATGATAAACTGCTCAAAAGGTCACACAAGTATACTAAGAGATATTTAAACTATTTATCCTCAAGAGAAAACTTTGTAAGTTCCTGCCAACTATTGGAGCTGTGGAAGCAGCAGTTGGGTAGACCTTCATGGAGCTGCGATCAAGCATCAGCACCTTGACTCATGTGTCACTGGTATACAAGTCTGAGTGACCAGGTGTGTGTCACTCACGAAGTATACAGGTGTGAGTGACCAGGTGTGTGTCACTCACGAAGTATACAAGTGTGAGTGACCAGGTGTCACTCAGGAAGTATACAAGTGTGAGTGACCAGGTGTGTGTCACTCAGGAAGTATACAAGTGTGTGACCAGGTGTGTGTCACTCAGGAAGTATACAAGTGTGAGTGACCAGGTGTCACTCAGGAAGTATACAAGTGTGAGTGACCAGGTGTGTGTCACTCACGAAGTATACAAGTGTGAGTGACCAGGTGTGTGTCACTCACGAAGTATACAAGTGTGAGTGACCAGGTGTGTCTCACTCACGAAGTATACAAGTGTGAGTGACCAGGTGTGTGTCACTCACGAAGTATACAAGTGTGAGTGACCAGGTGTGTGTCACTCACGAAGTATACAAGTGTGAGTGACCAGGTGTGTGTCACTCACGAAGTATACAAGTGTGAGTGACCAGGTGTGTCACTCACGAAGTATACAAGTGTGAGTGACCAGGTGTGTGTCACTCACGAAGTATACAAGTGTGAGTGACCAGGTGTGTGTCACGAAGTATACAAGTGTAATTGACCAGGTGTGTCACTCAGGAAGTATACAAGTGTGAGTGACCAGGTGTCACTCAGGAAGATTACAAATGTAAGTGACCAGGTGTCACTCAGGAAGTATACAAGTGTGAGTGACCAGGTGTCACTCAGGAAGTCAAATCTTAAGAGTTTTCAGCGAGCAAGATGATTCCATAACAGCAGTGCCCCTTTAACTATCTAACCTTAATTTATCCCTCACCCTCGCCTTCATAAAATAATAATAATAATAACAATAATAATAATAATAACAATAATAATAATAATAATAATCACTTTCTCCAGCTAGTTACCCCCGAAAAATATAGAATTACACCTTGTCAGTTGTTTGAGGTATTTACCTCAGGTTAAATCCCACTACTGTTTACTCATCAAGTGTCGCGTGGGTCTTGGGAGAGATATATAGGAGGTCAAAGATACTCCTTGTTGGATGGTTACGGTATATTTACAGTAAGTGAAGGAGAGTCCAGCCACCCGTCTGTCTCGCCTGTAGGTCTAACGTTAGTGAGGAAGAGTGCCTATGAGAGGCTGTGCACATGCGCTGAGCCTCTGACGTCAGCGGGTACCATGACGTCACACGCAAAGGGACCAGCTGTATAAAAGGGAAGATACACTACACAAGTGTATATATGATACTGACACGACACAAGAACTACTGTTTCTTAAGTCAGCGTCTGATCAGCGACCTGTGTGCTTACTGTGGATTTCGTGCGGATAACGCCAACAGCCTAGTTGATCAAGTCATTCATCGGGAGATCTGGTCTGGGACCAGACCCTCGGACCATACACTACAGGTAAACTCCGAGGTGGTAGACTGCTTCTGCTCTAGTAATACAAACATGTGCTGAGCAGCGCTGACTTAAATGTGTATTAATATCACTGTCAAGAAACCATGATGGTCATTCAGCATAGTTTACCATAACTAGTGCACGACATGTCTGCATCACTAACATAATATACACCAGTGGCTTCCCAGTGTGAACACTGCATCACTAACATAATATACACCAGTAGCTTCCCAGTATCAACACTGCATCACTAACATAATATACACCAGTAGTTTCCCAGTGTGAACACTGCATCACTAACATAATATACACCAGTAGCTTCCCAGTGTGAACACTGCATCACTAACATAATATACACCAGTAGCTTCCCAGTGTGAACACTGCATCACTAATATAATATACACCAGTAGCTTCCCAGTGTGAACACTGCATCACTAACATAATATACACCAGTAGCTTCCCAGTATCAACACTGCATCACTAACATAATATACACCAGTAGCTTCCCAGTATCAACACTGCATCACTAACATAATATACACCAGTAGCTTCCCAGTATCAACACTGCATCACTAACATAATATACACCAGTAGTTTCCCAGTGTGAACACTGCATCACTAACATAATATACACCAGTAGCTTCCCAGTGTGAACACTGCATCACTAACATAATATACACCAGTAGTTTCCCAGTGTGAACACTGCATCACTAACATAATATACACCAGTAGCTTCCCAGTGTGAACACTGCATCACTAACATAATATACACCAGTAGCTTCCCAGTATCAACACTGCATCACTAACATAATATACACCAGTAGCTTCCCAGTATCAACACTGCATCACTAACATAATATACACCAGTAGCTTCCCAGTATCAACACTGCATCACTAACATAATATACACCAGTAGTTTCCCAGTGTGAACACTGCATCACTAACATAATATACACCAGTAGCTTCCCAGTGTGAACACTGCATCACTAATATAATATACACCAGTAGCTTCCCAGTGTGAACACTGCATCACTAACATAATATACACCAGTAGCTTCCCAGTATCAACACTGCATCACTAACATAATATACACCAGTAGTTTCCCAGTGTGAACACTGCATCACTAACATAATATACACCAGTAGTTTCCCAGTGTGAACACTGCATCACTAACATAATATACACCAGTAGCTTCCCAATATCAACACTGCATCACTAACATAATATACACCAGTAGTTTCCCAGTGTGAACACTGCATCACTAACATAATATACACCAGTAGCTTCCCAGTGTGAACACTGCATCACTAACATAATATACACCAGTAGCTTCCCAGTGTGAACACTGCATCACTAATATAATATACACCAGTAGCTTCCCAGTGTGAACACTGCATCACTAATATAATATACACCAGTAGCTTCCCAGTGTGAACACTGCATCACTAACATAATATACACCAGTGGCTTCCCAGTGTGAACACTGCATCACTAACATAATATACACCAGTAGTTTCCCAGTGTGAACACTGCATCACTAATATAATATACACCAGTAGCTTCCCAGTGTGAACACTGCATCACTAATATAATATACACCAGTAGCTTCCCAGTGTGAACACTGCATTACTAACATAATATACACCAGTAGCTTCCCAGTGTGAACACTGCATCACTAATATAATATACACCAGTAGCTTCCCAGTATCAACACTGCATCACTAACATAATATACCAAAATGGAATATAATACCGACAGGTTGGTAAGACACACAGGCAACAGCATCTTTAATCCAAAACGTTTCGCCTACACAGTATGCTTTCGAGAGTTTAGCTAACTCTTCAAAGGTATATCAAAAGTAAAGGTATCTCTTGACTTACTGCTGTCACCCTGTCATAGAACTCCAGTAGGTTTATGACACAGGATTTCCCATCCCTGAAACATTGCTGGTTGTTGTTAAGTTCATTCCTTTCTACGCGCTCCACCACTCTTCTCATGATAATCTTCTCCATGACTTTGCATACTATACATGTCAGTGACACTGTTCTGTAGTTTTTAATGCTTCGTGTCTGTTTCCTTTTTTAAAAATTGGGACTACAATTGCTCTCTTCCATGCCTCAGGTAGTCGCCCTGTTTCGATACATGTGTTGAAGATTGTTGTTAGTGGCACACATAGCACCTCTGCTGGGTGAGGTAGATTCCATTTTCTTGGACTTTAAGAAAGCTTTTGACACAGTTCCACACAAGAGATTAGTGCATAAGCTGGAAGACCAGGCAGGTATAACAGGGAAGGCGCTGCAATGGATCAGGGAATACCTGTCGGAAAGACATCAGCGTGTCATGGTACGTGACGAGGTGTCAGAGTGGGCGCCGGTGACGAGCGGGGTTCCATAGGGGTTAATTCTAGGACCGGTGCTGTTTCTGGTATGTGAACGACATGATGGAAGGAATAGATTCAGAAGTGTCCCTGTTTGCAGATGATGTGAAGTTGATGAGAAGAATTCAATCGGACGAGGACCAGGCAGAACTACAAAGGGATCTGGACAGGCTGCAGACCTGGTCCAGAAACTGGCTCCTGGAGTTCAACACCACCAATTGCAAAGTCATGAAGATTGGGGAAAGGCAAAGAAGACCGCAAACGGAGTATAGTCTAGGGGGCCAGAGACTACAAACCTCTGTCAAGGAAAAGGATCTTGGGATGAATATAACACCGGGCACATCTCCTGAGGCGCACATTAACCAAATAACTGCTGCAACAAGTGGGCACCTAGCATACCTAAGAATAGCATCCCGACATCTCAATATATAATCGTTCAGGACCCTGTCCACCGTGCATGTCAGGCCTATATTGGAGTATGCGGCACCAGTTTGGAATCCACACCTAGCCAAGCACGTAAGTTAATTAGAGAAAATGCAAAGGTTTGCAACAAGACTAGTCCCGGAGCTAAGGGACATGTCCTACGAGGAGAGGTTAGGGGAAATCGACCTGACAACACTGGACAGGAGAAATAGGGGGGATATGATAACGACATATAAAATACTGAGAGGAATTGACAAGGTGAACAGAGACAGGATGTTCCAGAGATGGGACACAGTAACAAGGGGTCACAGTTGGAAGTTGAAGATTCAGATGAATCATAGGGATGTTAGGAAGTATTTCTTCAGTCACAGAGTTGGCAGAAGTAGAATAGTCGGGGAAGTGATGTAGCGGAGGCAGGATCCATACATAGCTTTAAGAAGAGCTATGATAAAGGTCATGGAGCAGGAAGAGTGACCTAGTAGTGACCAGTGAAGAGGCGGAGCCAGGAGCTGTGACTCGACCCCTGCAACCACAACTAGGTGAGTACAACTAGGTAAGTACAAGTATGTAGTTAGTGAAGACATCACAAGACACAAGGGTAGATCAGTCTTGACCAAGATGGACCAAACATAAACATATCGTAGATTATTGCTTGTGTCTACACACAGTTGACTCGCGACGTCTTCAAGGTTCCTTAAGCCACTGGTGAATCCTTGAAGGTTGCTACACAGTTCTATCAAGGATTCTCAGGGATATACGAAAACACATTACGAGTCCTCTTGAAATATTTCTAACAATCTTCGTGTATACAATGACTTGAATGCTTTCAAGATTACATACCTACATTATTTTTACAGGACGCACTTCATTAATAACGTGTTATATATGTTTGGAGTATGAACAAGGTAACATTTATGAAGGGATTCATGGTAAACCGGTTTAGTCCTGGTGATGGGAAACACAATGCTTGCACTCTGAAGGAAGAGAGGGGGTGATACAGTGCGGAGGGTCATCTGAGCTGTGATGTTAGCTGTTTCCTGGCAATACTGTGATTAAACGAATGACGGTGAATGTGTTTCCTCTTTTTAGGGTCGCCCTACTTCGCTGGGAGACATCCGGAGAGTTAAAAAAAAACAAAAAAAAAAACAAGTTTTCCTGGCCTTCACCTACACCGGGTTTACTGGAGTGTGTAGACCAGGAAGAACACTTTGTATAACGTATCTCACACCTCACACACCACTTACACACAATCAACATTTTTTTTTTCAACGAACCGGCCGCATCCCACAGAGGCAAGGTGACCTAAAATGTAAAACGAAAGTTTTTCTTTTTAAATTTAGCAATTTATACAGGAGAAGGGGGTTAGTAGCCCCTTGCTCCCAGCATTTTAGTCGCCTCTCACGACACGCATGGCTTACGGAGGAAGGATTCTTCTCCACGGAAGTGGAAATTTTACCAATCAGTATTAAGAGATCTCAACACTAACAGGTGAAGTAATGTATATGTTGGCTATCATCAGTATTAAGAGATCTCAACACTGACAGGTGAAGTAATGTATACGTTGGCTGTCATCAGTATTAAGAGATCTCAACACTGACAGGTGAAGTAATGTATACGTTGGCTGTCATCAGTATTAAGAGATCTCAACATTGACACCTTCTGTTGAATTACCTGTAATGAATGATTCACAAAAAGTCTACAATAGTTCAAAGGGTATGTATATTTTGATCCTTTTAACAACACTGATAGTTTATGGCATATATGGAAAGTAATTTTAAGAAAACAATATTAATTTGTGGCTGTGAGGAAGACACAAGACCCACTGAGCTACGACAGTGACCTCTGACACAGGACGGACAGTCTGGCTGACTTTAAAACTTTCTTGTAAAACTTTTTATCTTGTGGAAGAGGAAAAGTGTGCAGATTACTGAGAACATGGAGAGTGGCAGGCAGGCTGTTGGTGCTAGCTGCAGGAACAACAGCCTGGCTGATGAACTAGAGGATAATTTTGATTACACTTCCAGTGTTCCCACTTGTTTAATAAGAGGACTAGAAGCTAGTGGTCCAGGTTCAGAGCACTGACCACCTGGTCCAGTGGTCCAGGCTCAGAGCACTGACCACCTGGTCCAGTGGTCCAGTACAGCCACACTCACCACAACACCTACCTTTACGTCAGTACCACCACACTACAACACCTACCTGTACCTCAGTACCACCACACTACAACACCTACCTGCACCTCAGTACTACAACACCTACCTGCACCTCAGTACTACAACACCTACCTGCACCTCAGTACTACAACACCTACCTGCACCTCAGTACTACAACACCTACCTGCACCTCAGTACTACAACACCTACCTGCACCTCAGTACTACAACACCTACCTGCACCTCAGTACTACAACACCTACCTGCACCTCAGTACTACAACACCTACCTGCACCTCAGTACTACAACACCTACCTGCACCTCAGTACTACAACACCTACCTGCACCTCAGTACTACAACACCTACCTGCACCTCAGTACTACAACACCTACCTGCACCTCAGTACTACAACACCTACCTGCACCTCAGTACTACAACACCTACCTGCACCTCAGTACTACAACACCTACCTGCACCTCAGTACTACAACACCTACCTGCACCTCAGTACTACAACACCTACCTGCACCTCAGTACTACAACACCTACCTGCACCTCAGTACTACAACACCTACCTGCACCTCAGTACTACAACACCTACCTGCACCTCAGTACTACAACCTACCTGCACCTCAGCTACAACACACCTGCACCTCAGTACTACAACACCTACCTGCACCTCAGTACTACAACACCTACCTGCACCTCAGTACTACAACACCTACCTGCACCTCAGTACTACAACACCTACCTGCACCTCAGTACTACAACACCTCTGCCTGCACCCTCAGTACTACAACACCTACCTGCTCATCCCCTACCGCACTCAGTACTACAACACCTACCTGCACCTCAGTACTACAACACCTACCTGCACCTCAGTACTACAACACCTACCTGCACCTCAGTACTACAACACCTACCTGCACCTCAGTACTACAACACCTACCTGCACCTCAGTACTACAACACCTACCTGCACCTCAGTACTACAACACCTACCTGCACCTCAGTACTACAACACCTACCTGCACCTCAGTACTACAACACCTACCTGCACCTCAGTACTACAACACCTACCTGCACCTCAGTACTACAAACACCTGACTCAGTACCAGCACTACCTGCACTGTACTACAACACCTACCTGCCTCATACTCCACACCTGCACCTCAGTACTACAACACCTACCTGCACCTCAGTACTACACAACCCCCTACCTGCACCCTCAGTACTACAACACCTACCTGCACCTCAGTACTACAACACCTACCTGCACCTCAGTACTACAACACCTACCTGCACCTCAGTACTACAACACCTACCTGCACCTCAGTACTACAACACCTACCTGCACCTCAGTCAACCACTACAACACCTACCTGCACCTCAGACTCCACCTACAACACCTACCTGCACCTCAGTACTACTATCACACTACAACACCTACCTGCACCTCAGTACACCACACTACAACACCTACCTGCACCTCAGTACTCAACATAGCACAACACCTACCTGCACCTCAGTACTGCCAACTACAACACCTTCCTACCTAAATGCCTCAGTACCACCACACTACAACACCTACCTGCACCTCAGTACTACCACACTACAACACCTACCTGCACCTCAGTACTACCATACTACAACACCTACCTGCACCTCAGTACTACCATACTACAACACCTACCTGCACCTCAGTACTACCATACTACAACACCTACCTGCACCTCAGTACTACCATACTACAACACCTACCTGCACCTCAGTACTACCATACTACAACACCTACCTGCACCTCAGTACTACCATCCTACAACACCTACCTGCACCTCAGTACTACCATACTACAACACCTACCTGCACCTCAGTACTACCATACTACAACACCTACCTGCACCTCAGTACTACCATACTCCCCACAACACCTACCTGCACCTCAGTACTACCATACTACAACACCTACCTGCACCTCAGTACTACCATACTACAACACCTACCTGCACCTCAGTACTACCACACTACAACACCTACCTGCACCTCAGTACTACCATACTACAACACCTACCTGCACCTCAGTACTACCACACTACAACACCTACCTGCACCTCAGTACTACCATACTACAACACCTACCTGCACCTCAGTCTACCACACAACACCTACCTGCACTCAGTCTACCATACCAACACCACCTGCACCTCAGTACTACCATACTACAACACCTACCTGCACCTCAGTACTACCATACTACAACACCTACCTGCACCTCAGTACTACCATACTACAACACCTACCTGCACCGCTCAGTACTACACATTACTCATCACACACCTACCTGCACCTCAGTACTGCTACACTCACCTGCAAAAAAAAAAAAAAATAGATTAACACGGATATAGTAGTGTATAATATATATGCGATGCAAGTGATGGTAGCTGGGGAGAGCCAAATGACGGTGGTGGGGAGGGGAGAGTGTGATGGGGAGGACAGATGATGGTGGAGAGGATAGATGGTGGTTGTGGGGTGGGAGGTTGTGGGGTGGGAGGTTGTGGTGGGGAGAGGGTGTTAGTGGTGATGGGGACGAGGTTGGTGGTGATGGGGACGAGGTTGGTGGTGATGGGGACGAGGTTGGTGGTGATGGGGACGAGGTTGGTGGTGATGGGGAGGAGGTTGGTGGTGATGGGGACGAGGTTGGTGGTGATGGGGAGGAGGTTGGTGGTGATGGGGAAGAGGTTGGTGGTGATGGGGAAGAGGTTGGTGGTGATGGGGACGAGGTTGGTGGTGATGGGGAAGAGGTTGGTGGTGATGGGGAAGAGGTTGGTGGTGATGGGGAGGAGGTTGGTGGTGATGGGGAGGAGGTTGGTGGTGATGGGGACGAGGTTGGTGGTGATGGGGAGGAGGTTGGTGTGATGGGGAAGAGGTTGGTGGTGATGGGGAGGAGGTTGTGGTGATGGGGAGGAGGTTGGTGGTGATGGGGAAGAGGTTGGTGGTGATGGGGAAGAGGTTGGTGGTGATGGGGAAGAGGTTGGTGGTGATGGGGAAGAGGTTGGTGGTGATGGGGAGGAGGTTGGTGGTGATGGGAGAAGGGTTGGTGGTGATGGGGAGGAGGTTGGTGATGGGGAAGGGTTGGTGGTGATGGGGAGGAGGTTGGTGATGGGGAAGGGTTGGTTGTCGATGGGGAGGGATGTTGGTGATGGGGAGGTTGGTTGTCGTGGGAGGGGTTGGTTGTCTGGGAGAGGGGGTTGGTTGTCGTGGAGAGAGGGTTGGTTGTCGTGGAGAGGGGTTGGTTGTCGTGGAGAGGGGGTTGGTTGTCGTGGAGAGGGGTTGGTTGTCGTGGAGAGGGGTTGGTTGTCGTGGAGAGGGGTTGGTTGTCGTGGAGAGGGGTTGGTTGTCGTGGAGAGGGGTTGGTTGTCGTGGAGAGGGGGTTGGTTGTCGTGGAGAGGGGCTTGGTTGTCGTGGAGAGGGGCTTGGTTGTCGTGGAGAGGGGCTTGGTTGTCGTGGAGAGGGGCTTGGTTGTCGTGGAGAGGGGGTTGGTTGTCGTGAGGAGGGGGTTGGTTGTCGTGAGGAGGGGGTTGGTTGTCGTGAGGAGGGGTTGGTTGTCGGAGGAGGGGTTGGTTGTCGTGAGGAGGGGGTTGGTTGTAGAGGAGAGGGGTTGGTTGTCGTTAGGAGGGGGTTGGTTGTAGAGGAGAGGGGGTTGGTTGTAGAGGAGAGGGGGTTGATGGTACAGGTTAAATGGGTGGTTTAGCAAGGGATATTTGTTACAGTTAATTCGTTGTAAACAATAGGCTGGAGAGTGTAGAGTGGGGAGGGTTTAGCACCGTCACCCACAACATAAATACTACGAAAAATCACTTAGAAAATTATGTACACGAGTTCCTTGTCACCCAAACCACTAAAGGAACTCAGTAGTAAAAATGTAGGAAAATCTTATTTCAAAGGTTAAGTGTTACGATGGTAACAAGGAAAATGATAGGATGGTTAAGAAGAAGCTTTCAAACAAGAGTCAGCACCATGATGATACTCTTCAATACACACTACGCGCCTCTTTACCTCTACTTCTTTCAGATACATCCAATTTAACCCCCCCCCTCATCTGTACTACACCTTCGCACATTTAAACAAACCAACTTGCTGAAAATGATTAGTTAGACTTGAGTCCTGGAGGCGAGATCCGGTACAGTGCTTGCACCCTGAAGGACAGGATAACGATAGTGAGGGTCGTAGGGTCATTTGAATTGTGATGTCTGCGCATTTCTGATGTTCATTGTGCTTCCTTTGTACATACATACTACAGCCTGGGTGATCAGAAACTGTTCCTCCGGACAGTTTCTGATCACCCAGGCTGTAGTAGGTATGTAAAAAGGCCTCGGATTTTACTCTGCTCACTAATCACTCTGGGTGAGGTTTGTTAAAAAGTTTAACATCCTTCTGTTTAATTTAAGCTATTTCTTTTGCACAATTTTCTGTGCCATAATTACAGTTGGTGATCGGTGGAGGTGGTTCAGACAAGCCTGGCCCAGGGTCTGATGCGGGAGTAGCAAAATTCTCGAAACCTGTCAAAGGTAAAGATATGTGCTGCTAACACCAACTGCCTGACTGATCAGGTTATCAACCAAGAGACATGATCTTGGACTGGACCGCTGGGAAGATAAACCAAGACAGGACAACATGTAAGCAAGAGCAGGCAGGTGTGAACACCTAATCCGTAGGGATTAAACAGTTGTATGAGGCAAGAATATTTTATTAAGGTGTTTTGTGGTGGGTTGTGTAAGTGTTGCATGTTTTACCATCATGGTATATGTTAGCACTGTGAGCGGTGTTTGATAACTGTCTCTATACCGTTGTTGCCGGACTCTCTTGATTACTTTGTTAAGATTATTTCAGTAGTTTATGGTTGTTCCAGACAGGTCAGTCACCTCGCAAAGCTTATTACAACTTATCCACGATGTATATATCTTAGTTAATATATTAGATATTAAGGTAAATTTAAACTATTTTTTATTCTTACCGACCATAATTCTTTTGTTTACAAAATGTCAGGATCAAATGCATTCGCTGAATTTTATTGAATTTACAATAATAATATAACAATAATATTCTTTATTTCTACGAGTACATGTACATCAATCCCATACTAATACACAGAAAGCCCCTTGTTATGCAGAGCATAACAAGGGGCTTTCTGTGTAGGATGTGACCCACACCAGTCGACTAACACCCAGGATGCGGCCCACACCAGTCGACTAACACCCAGGATGCGACCCACACCAGTCGACTAACACCCAGGATGCGACCCACACCAGTCGACTAACACCCAGGATGCGGCCCACACCAGTCGACAAACACCCAGGATGCGACCCACACCAGGCGACACTAACACCCAGGATGCGCCCACACCAGGCGACTAACACCCAGGATGCGGCCCACACCAGTCGACTAACACCCAGGATGCGGCCCACACCAGTCGACTAACACCCAGGATGCGGCCCACACCAGTCGACTAACACCAAAGGGTGCGACCCACACCAGTCGACTAACACCCAGGATGCAACCCACACCAGTCGACTAACACCCAGGATGACCCACACCAGTCGACTAACACCCAGATGCGCCCACCAGTCGACTAACACCCAGATGCGCCCACACCAGTCGACTAACACCCAGGATGCGACCCACACCAGTCGACTAACACCCAGGATGCGACCCACACCAGTCGACTAACACCCAGGATGCGACCCACACCAGTCGACTAACACCCAGGATGCGGCCCACACCAGTCGACTAACACCCAGGATGCGACCCACACCAGTCGACTAACACCCAGGATGCGACCCACACCAGTCGACTAACACCCAGGATGCGACCCACACCAGGCGACTAACACCCAGGTACCCATTTTACTGATGGGTGAACACTGGACAGCAGGTGACTTATGGAAAAACGTCCTAATGTTTTCCAGCCGTACCGGGAAATCGATCCCCCCACCACAGTTTGAGTGCTGAGTGCGCTTCTATTACATGTATCTATTATGTTAATGTAATCTTCCTTCCGCATAACTATCAAAAATAATAACTTAAAAAATGGAAGAATGTATTCACAACTATATGCAACGTTCAAAATAATTTACATATTCTTTTATTACGAGTGGACAAAGTATAGAGTGCTTTTTAACTCGTAATATAGATCATTATTCCTTCGTTGTTTTGTATCAAATAGGAACTTCAAACAAAAATCGATTTAATTAAACTAGAATTAGCTTGTTTGATAAGTATGCTATATATATATATATATATATATATATATATATATATATATATATATATATAAATTAATGAAGCACTGTTTAAGGTTCCTTTAAGTTTCTAAGGAAGTTAACACATTATTCTTAAACACTGAACCTTCAGTATTAGTGAAGTACAATAAGAAAATACTACAATGCACGATAAACACAAATACGGTTTCTGACTGGCCGTCTTTTCAAAGATAATTCACTGGGGTATCACTCAGTAGAACAGTTCTGGCTAAGACATTGAAGAGGATCAAAATCCAATGATCAAGTGGCTGCTTATTCCCACGTCCAGGCTAGATACAAGCCTCTAGCTTAATAGCGTGAGAATGGCTACAATATCCATAGTCCTAGAATAGGTGCTCTCTCTCTGCTAAGTCAAGTGAGACACTGCCTAGACAAATCCTAGTGCACAACAAGTCACGTCGGATCAGGTGATATAACTAACCATTTGGCGCCAACTTGTGACGTCACGACCAAACATGCGTGAACTGCGTACTGGCAATTACATCCTTTACATATAACACTCATACCCAGATATATTAAATATATACCGTTCTGGTAAAATAATACCGAGTTATGATGAAGGATGAATAGGATAATAATACCAAGATCCAGTAGCTTCGATTTAGCTAATAACGAAGATGCTAGCAAGGTCGTATTATCAAAGAGATGAAATATATACAAGATATCATGACATCTTTAGAGATGTACCATCATGTCTACTTGCTTGATTATTGTGAGAGTACATGGTATGGCAGTACCCATCACTTGTGAGTACACGGTATGGCAGTACCCATCACTTGCGAGAGTACATGGTACGGCAGTACCCATCACTTGCAAGAGTACATGGTATGGCAGTATACCTTTGATATACCTTTGAAGAGTTTCGAGAGTATTTACTCTCTGAGCCCGGCCATGGGCCAGGCTCGTCTGGTGCTTGCCTGGTCAACCAGGCTGTTGCTGCTGGAGGCCCGCTGCCCCACATATCCATCACAGCCTGGTTGATCTGGCACCCGATGAAGATACTTGTCCAGTTTCCTCTTGAAGGCTTCTACACTGGTTCCAGCCGTGTTTCTGATATCTTCTGGTAAGATGTTGAATAGTCTGGGACTCCGGATGTTAATACAGTGCTCCCGTATTGTCCCCACCGCACCCCTGCTCCTCACTGGGTTTATTTTACACTTTCTCCCATATCTCTCACTCCAGTATGTTGTTATGGCAGTGTGCAGATTTGGGACCAGGCCCTCAAGTACTTTCCAGGTATATATTATCATGTATCTCTCTCTCCTCCGCTCCAATGAGTACATGTTCAAGACTTGAAGGCGTTCCCAATAATTTAGATGTTTCAATGGCTCAATGTGAGCCGTAAACGATCTCTGAAATTGTTCCAGCTCTGATATTTCTCCTGCCCTGAACGGGGCCGTCAGCACAGAGCAGTATTCTAAGTGAGGGAGCACTAGCGATTTGAAGAGTGTCACCATCGGCATTATTTCCTTTGTTTTGAAAGTTCTCAATACCCACCCCGTCATCTTCCTGGCTGTTGAGATCTTTGTCTTGTTATGGTCTTTAAAAGACAGATCAGCAGACATAATTATTCCCAAGTCCTTTACGTGTTCCTTTCGTTCTATGTGGTGACCCTCTTGCGTTTTGTATATAGTGTTCATTATGGCAGTACCCATCACTTGTGAGAGTACATGGTATGGCAGTACCCATCACTTGTGAGAGTACATGGTATGGCAGTACCCATCACTTGTGAGAGTACATGGTATGACAGTACCCATCACTTGTGAGAGTACATGGTATGACAGTACCCATCACTTGTGAGAGTACATGGTATGACAGTACCCATCACTTGTGAGAGTACATGGTATGACAGTACCCATCACTTGTGAGAGTACATGGTATGGCAGTACCCATCACTTGTAAGAGTACATGGTATGGCAGTACCCATCAATTGCGAGAGTACATGGTATGGCAGTACCCATCACTTGCGAGAGTACATGGTATGGCAGTACCCATCACTTGTGAGAGTACATGGTATGGCAGTACCCATCACTTGTGAGATTACATGGTATGGCAGTACCCATCACTTGTGAGATTACATGGTATGGCAGTACCCATCACTTGCGAGAGTACATGGTATGGCAGTACCCATCACTTGCGAGAGTACATGGTATGGCAGTACCCATCACTTGTGAGAGTACATTGTATGGCAGTACCCATCACTTGTGAGAGTACATGGTATGGCAGTACCCATCACTTGTGAGAGTACATGGTATGGCAGTACCCATCACTTGTGAGAATACATGGTATGGCAGTACCCATCACTTGCGAGAGTACATGGTATGGCCGTACCCATCACTTGTGAGAGTACATGGTATGGCCGTACCCATCACTTGTGAGAGTACATGGTATGGCAGTACCAATCACATGTGAGAGTACATGGTATGGCAGTACCCATCACTTGTGAGAGTACATGGCATGGCAGTACCCATCACTTGCGAGAGTACATGGTATGGCAGTACCCATCACTTGTGAGAGTACATGGTATGGCAGTACCCATCACTTGTGAGAGTACATGGAATGGCAGTACCCATCACTTGTGAGAGTACATGGTATGGCAGTACCCATCACTTGTGAGAGTACACGGTATGGCAGTACCCATCACTTGCGAGAGTACATGGTATGGCAGTACCCATCACTTGTGAGAGTACATGGTATGGCAGTACCCATCACTTGTGAGAGTACACGGTATGGCAGTACCCATCACTTGCGAGAGTACATGGAATGGCAGTACTCATCACTTGTGAGAGTACATGGTATGGCAGTACCCATCACTTGTGAGAGTACATGGTATGGCAGTACCCATCACTTGTGAGAGTACATGGTATGGCAGTACCCATCACTTGTGAGAGTACATGGTATGGCAGTACCAATCACTTGTGAGAGTACATGGTATGGCAGTACCCATCACTTGTGAGAGTACACGGTATGGCAGTACCCATCACTTGCACATCAGACAATATTTGCTGTGTGGGCGAAACGTTGTCTGAATAGTTTGCAATTTTTGCTTTTGTGTCAATGTACTTTACTCTTGTTGTCTCTGAGTCAGAAACGTATATGTGTGACTGTCAGTGCCAGGCATGACACTGTCACAGCTACAGTGCCAAACTTGACACTGTCACAGCTTCAGTGCCGAACATGACACTGTCAGAGCTACAGTGCCAAACATGACACTGTCAGAGCTACAGTGCCAAACATGACACTGTCAGAGCTACAGTGCCACACATGACACTGTCAGCTACAGTGCCACACATGACACTGTCACAGCTTGTGCCAACCATGACACTGTCACAGCTTCAGTGCCAACCATGACACTGTCACAGCTTCAGTGCCAACCATGACACTGTCACAGCTTCAGTGCCAACCATGACACTGTCACAGCTTCAGTGCCAACCATGACACTGTCACAGCTTCAGTGCCAACCATGACACTGTCACAGCTTCAGTGCCTACCATGACACTGTCACAGCTTCAGTGCCAACCATGACACTGTCACAGCTTCAGTGCCAACCATGACACTGTCACAGCTTCAGTGCCAACCATGACACTGTCACAGCTTCAGTGCCAACCATGACACTGTCACAGCTTCAGTGCCAACCATGACACTGTCACAGCTTCAGTGCCAACCATGACACTGTCACAGCTTCAGTGCCAACCATGACACTGTCACAGCTTCAGTGCCAACCATGACACTGTCTCAGCTTCAGTGCCAACCATGACACTGTCACAGCTTCAGTGCCAACCATGACACTGTCACAGCTTCAGTGCCAACCATGACACTGTCACAGCTTCAGTGCCAACCATGACACTGTCACAGCTTCAGTGCCAACCATGACACTGTCACAGCTTCAGTGCCAACCATGACACTGTCACAGCTTCAGTGCCAACCATGACACTGTCACAGCTTCAGTGCCAACCATGACACTGTCACAGCTTCAGTGCCAACCATGACACTGTCACAGCTTCAGTGCCAACCATGACACTGTCACAGCTTCAGTGCCAACCATGACACTGTCACAGCTTCAGTGCCAACCATGACACTGTCACAGCTTCAGTGCCAACCATGACACTGTCACAGCTTCAGTGCCAACCATGACACTGTCACAGCTTCAGTGCCAACCATGACACTGTCACAGCTTCAGTGCCAACCATGACACTGTCACAGATTCAGTGTCAACCATGACACTGTCACAGATTCAGTGTCAACCATGACACTGTCACAGATTCAGTGTCAACCATGACACTGTCACAGCTTCAGTGCCAACCATGACACTGTCACAGCTTCAGTGCCAAGCATGACACTGTCACAGCTTCAGTTCCAAACATGACACTGTCACAGCGTCAGTCCCAAATATGACACTGTCACAGCGTCAGTCCCAAATATGACACTGTCACAGCTTCAGTGCCAAACACTGTCACAGCTTCAATTCCAAACACTGTCACAGCTTCAGTGCCAAACACTGTCACAGCTTCAGTGCCAAACACTGTCATAGCTTCAGTGACAAACACTGTCACAGCTTCAGTGACAAACACTGTCACAGCTTCAGTGACAAACACTGTCACAGCTACAGTGCCAAACATGACATACAAGTGACACTTGCACATATTTTATACTTCGTTTTCTTGAGGTAAATTTAAAAATTATGTAGCGCCTTATATCAAGCGACTTAACCAAGGTGATTACATCATCTTTATCCAGGTTCACTGTACATGGCTAGAACGACTGGATAAATTTACACAAGGGTTGCAATAAACGCAGTTGTTAGAGACATACATGCGGTAAATTATGTAGGTTTAATCTAGAGGAAGCTTAAAAACACCAAAGTGGGTGTGACTTGTTTCCCGCGTGTTGCGTGTGTTGTGAGTGTTGAACAAGTTAGTGTTGTGTAACCGGGTATTGCATTTGTCAGGAGAAATTAAAACAATTCTGGCGAGGCGGCCGGTCTGTCACATAATGTCTCGCCCAGTGAAGCATTTGAACAACTGGTCGAGACCTTCACCTGATATACCTTTGATGACTTCAGAGTTTTTCTACTCCTGGAGCCTGGTCATGGGCCAGGCTCGTCTGGTGCATGCCTGGTCAACTAGGCTGTTACTGGTGGTGGTCTGCTGCCTCATATATCCATCACAGCCTGGTTGATCTGGCACCTAGTTAAGATACTTGTCTAGTTTCCTCTTGAAGATTTCAACACTTGTCCCAGCAGTGCATCTGATATCTTCTGGTAAGATATTGAATAGTCTGGAATAATGGAATTAAATATTACATGCTAAGGTGTGTTGCATGCTGACGTTGTAGTCATGTCCTGACGCCCTGTACCTGGAACCAGCAGGGGTGTTGGATTGGGGTGGGGGTGGGGGTTAGAGGTGGTGTGGAGGGGTAATTAGGGTGGTGGTAAAGGTAAGGGCGAGTAAGCATGATAGCGTCATGAGAGGGATGGGAGGGGGAAGGGGAAAGCGGCAGGTGAGGGGTCTATATGTCCAGGTTTCCCTGGATCAATACTTGGGGACCACGACGCGCCCACCCCAGCCAAACACACTAAGCGCTGTAGCCAACACTACACGCGCCCTCCCTCAGGCTACGCTTGTGGTTATAACCTCACCACAACACTGATAACCATGAGTACATACCATCACCATTATTACAACTACTATCACCATAACCAATCCTCCTAAAACATCCGAGTCAAGTAGAAAATTCAAGGAAGTTCCCATGATTTTTTAAAACTACCGTATTGAAAATTGCTAGGAACACCTTTCACAGTCCAACAGACAAAGTTATACTCTACCAACAAAATGTGTGTACTCTACTACCGTATTATGTAAAGTCAGAAATAACTATGTTTGGAAGAATCTTGGCCCGTTATCGAGTGACAACGAGAGAAAATGGTGAGGATAAACAGACAAGACCAGACGACAGATAGGAAAAAGGACCCCAATGGAAACAAGTCACTGACTTTTTTTTGGGTTATCCTAGGTTCTCTACACATATGCTGCTATGTATAATTATTATACATAACAGCAAATACAGTTACATAGATTATAATCTATAACTATTTGTGTATACCTGAATAAACTTACTGTGGTGGTTGGTTGTGGATGGGTGATTATGGTTGGTTGGTGGTAATACTAGAATTACTATATTAATTATTTCTCCACATTTTCGTAACATTATTTACGGATGTAAAAATCAGGATGAAAATTACCTCGGCAGAAGACAGGTAAAAATTGCAAGAAAAACAGTAAAGAATAACACAACGTTCTATGGTGACAAGTTCCAACTATTTAGAAATGGAATGATTGGAGAACTAAGAGATACTGTATGTAAATCCCAAATGGATTAAAAAATAGAAAGAAAATAATATGTGGAGTGGATGTAATAATGTCAGCTGACCTTACTTTCAAAGAATACAATAAAACAAATGTCAAGACAGCCAGGAGAAATGAGGTCGTTAGCGAGAACCTTCAGAACAAGGGAAATAGTACCAATGGTGATAATATTCAAATAGCTTGTGCTCTCTTGTTTAGTGTTATTGTTCAGGGTTGACGGCCCCGTTCAGGGTAGATAGCGCTGGAAGAGCTAAGACCATCAACGGCCCGCACACAAGAAATAAAACATTTATATTACCAGGAACACCTCACTTCCTAAATATGTTCTTACTGGAGCACAGAGAGAGAGAGAGAGAGAGAGAGAGAGAGAGAGAGAGAGAGAGAGAGAGAGAGAGAGAGAGAGAGAGGAGAGAGAGAGAGAGAGAGAGAGAGAGAGAGAGAGAGAGAGAGAGAGAGAGAGAGAGAGAGAGAGAGAGAGAGAGAGAGAGAGAGAGAGAGAGAGAGAGAGAGAGAGAGAGAGAGAGAGAGAGAGAGAGAGAGAGAGAGAGAGAGAGAGAGAGAGAGAGAGAGAGAGAGAGAGAGAGAGAGAGAGAGAGAGAGAGAGAGAGAGAGAGAGAGAGAGAGGAGAGAGAGAGAGAGAGAGAGAGAGAGAGAGAGAGAGAGAGAGCAGAGAGAGAGAGAGAGAGAAGAGAGAGAGAGAGAGAGAGAGAGAGAGAGAGAGAGAGAGAGAGAGAGAGAGAGAGAGAGAGAGAGAGAGAGAGAGAGAGAGAGAGAGAGAGAGAGAGAGAGAGAGAGAGAGAGAGAGAGAGAGAGAGAGAGAGAGAGAGAGAGAGAGAATATATACATGATCATACATACGTGGACGGTACTTGGAGTGAGAGAAACATAAAATAAACCCAGTGAAAAGGAGGGGTGGGCAAAATAGGAGAACATTATATCAACATCTGTGGTCCAGACTATTCAACATTTTACCATAAGATTTCAAAAACACTGCTGAGATATGAGTAGAAGTCCTCAAGAGGAGACTCATTAAGTCTATACCTCCGGCAAGTGCCTGATCAACACGGCTGTGATAGATATGTGGGCCAGCTGGCCACCAGCAACAATAGTCTGGTTGATCAGACAAACCTGGCCCAGGGCTGGGCTGCGGGAGAAGAAAAACTCTCGAAACCCATCAAAGGTATAAAAAGGTAACGTAATATTGCAAATGTTTCTATGACCACCACTACCGTACTACCACCACCTTATTCCCCTCTCCCCAACCTGTCTTCTGGTATTTTCTGGCTCATTTGACTATATAATGGATCAGGAGTGACCCAGTCTCTACAGCTTCCTCTCTCATTCTCCTTTATTTCTTAATTATTCCAGTCACGGAATTGTGAATTTCGTTCTTCATGCTATGTAAACATCTTTGATATTCATCTGTGTTAGTTACCATTTTGTCCAAGGCACATGTCGATTAGACACTAGGCCTGTTGTATGTGTGTGTTAGTTACCATTTTGTCCTAGGCACATGTCGATTAGACACTAGGCCTGTTGTATGTGTGTGTTAGTTACCATTTTGTCCTAGGCACATGTCGATTAGACACTAGGCCTGTTGTATGTATGTGTGTGTAACGAAACACTTCGAAATGTTTCGGCCCCGCCGGGAATTGAACCCGGGCCCTCCGTGTGTGTGTGTGTACTCACCTAATTGTGGTTGCAGGGGTCGAGACTCAGCTCCTGGCCCCGCCTCTTCGCTGTCTGCTACTGGGTCTCTGCTCTCCCTGCTCCATGAGCTTCATCATACCTTGTCTTAAAACTATGTATGGTTCCTGCCTCCACTATATCTTTCTCTAGTCCATTCCACTTCCTGACTACTCTGTGGCTGAAGAAATGTTTCCTGACATCCCTTTGACTCATCTGAGTCTTCAGCTTCCAGTTGTGTCCCCTTGTTTCTGTGTTCCTTCTCTGAAATAACCTGTCACTATCTACCTTGTCAATTCCCCGCAGTATTTTGTATGTCGTTATCATGTCTCCTCTGACCCTTCTTTCCTCCAGTGTTGTTAGTCCTATTTCCCTCAACCTTTCTTCATAAGACAGACCCCTGAGTTGTGGAACTAACCTTGTCGCAAACCTTTGCACTTTCTCTAGTTTCCTTACGTGCTTGACCAGATGTGGGTTCCAGACTGGTGCTGCATATTCTAGTATGGGCCTGACGTACACGGTATACAGTGTCTTGAACGATTCCTTGTTAAGGTAACGGAACGCTAATCTAAGGTTTGCCAGACGCCCATATGCTGCCGCAGTTATCTGGTTGATGTGTGCCTCCGGAGACGTGCTAGGCGTTATACTCACTCCAAGGTCTTTCTCCTTTGCCGAGGTTTGTAGCCTTTGTCCGCCTAGCTTGTACTCTGTCAGCGGTCTTCTTTGCCCTTCTCCGATCCTCATGACTTTGCATTTGGAGGGATTGAATTCGAGAAGCCAACTGCTAGACCAGATGTCGAGCTTGTCCAGGTCTGTTTGGAGCCCTGCCTGGTCCTCTTCCGATGTGATTCTCCTCATTATTTTCACATCATCCGCGAATAGAGACACTTCTGAGTCTATCCCGTCCGTCATGTCATTTACATATACCAGGAATAACACTGGTCCTAGGACTGACCCCTGCGGTACACCGCTCGTCACAGGCGCCCACTGTGATACCTCACCACGCACCATGACCCGTTGTTGCCTCCCTTTGAGGTATTCCCTGATCCATTCCAGTGTCCTTCCTGTTATACCTGTGTGTGTGTGTGTGTGTGTGTGTGTGTGTGTGTGTGTGTGTGTGTGTGTGTGTGTGTGTGTGTGTGTGTGTGTGTCGAATAGGTAAAACTTTTGACTTTGGCTTAAACAGAAACGATCTTCTTGCTGAATAAGGCAAGCGAAAATTTATGTATGAAATAATTTCACAAAAATCATTCTGAACCTAACGAAAAAATATATATTTCATTATGTTTGTTTATTAAATTATTGTAAACGTATCTAAAATATATTTAATTGGATTAGGCTAAATTTAGTTGAGCTTGTTATAAGGTTAGGTAAGTTTTCTAAGGTTCTTTTGGTACAAAATTATAAATTTTTACATTAACATAAATGAAAAAAAATATCTTTAAACGTATAATAGAATTTTTTTTAGAAAGGACTTGATTTTAAATGAGTTCTTGTTAATTGACCAATTTATACCTATTTGGCAAGACATATATATCAGTGCACCACGCAGAAACAAGCGGGTATATACAAAGATGGCAGTCCGCAGGAGTTGAACTCATTCATTACATAGACTGACAAGGCTCCCACTCGGCCACAAATGCCTCAAAAGCTGGGCAGCCTGGTTTACAAGCCATGTTTCTTTCCCGGCCCGGGCACATCAGTAAGCCTTAATTAAGCATGGTTTCAAGCTGGTTGACCAGGCAAGCACCAGACGAGCCTGGCCCATGGCCGGGCTCAGAGAGTAGAGAAACTCTCGAAACTCTTCAGAGGTATATCAAAGGTATATCCTCCTGTATGTTCTGACCTCACAAGCGATTTTATATATCATACCCTCGCGACCCAATCCTTGACTAGACCTCCCGGTGGATCAGGGCCAGATCAACTAGGCTGTTAATGCTGGCCACATGCAATCCAACATACGAAACCACAGCCCGGCTGATCGACACAGACTTTAGGTATCTTTCCAGTTCCCTCTGGAAGACAGCCAGGGGTCTATTAATTTTCCTTATGTACGGTGGGAGGCTGTTGAACACTCTTGGGACCCGGACACTTTTTGTTGTTTTCTCAAGGTGCAACTGCTTTTCATTGGGGGTATTTTGCACCGCCTGCCTAGTCTTTTGTTTTCGTGTGGAGTTACTTTTGTGTGCAGATTCGGAACCAGTCCTCCTATTTTCCAGGTGTAGATTATGATGTACCTTCCTTGCCTACGTTCCAGGGAGTACTGGACTTCATACGTTCCCAGTAATTAAGGTGTCTGATTGAACTAATGTTGTGGGTTAACTAGGAAGTGATATACACACTTATACGTGTAGTGAAAATTCTCTGTATAGTCTCTAGATCTGCGATTTCAGCTGCCTTGAATGGGGCTGTTAATGTACAACAGTATTCCAAATCATTGAAAGGGTTCTAAGAAGAAAGATCACCAACCACTTGGATTCCCAACAATTGCACAACCCAGGGCAGCATGTGTTTAGAGCGGTGCTCCTGCCTCTAAGAACTCCTGGATCAATATGACATGGTGTTGCATGCAAAGAGTACGTCACCTTATTTGGAGCATGTTAACACATCCACATAGGCTGCCTCACCAACCAGCGAACCATCTTGTTAAGGATTTGGTGATCGGGGCCCCATCACAAAAATCAACAACTTGGTTCAGCCAATCATAATGTGGGTCTGCCAATGGTAAAGGTGACGTGGATTCCACTCACATGTTTACCATTGTCATTCCCACCCTGAGCTGGTTGTTGTACGGTCGTCTCTGTCTCTTGGCTGTTGTTTTGCCTTGACTACCGTGGCGTGCACTAATACTACTCTATTTGTATATAGTGTACATAATTGTATAAAGATATAAATACTTGGTGAAGGACAATACAAAAACTCAGATATATATATATATAATTGCTTGGTGAAGGAAAAATACAATTCAAAGCATTTTCTACTGTGTTTCTTTGCTCCAAGCTCCCTTTTACACTCGGGATAACAGGCCTTAGAACCTGAGGTTGTAATACATGGTCTTGGATGCACTGGAGGACAAACAGAATGCAGATGTAGTATGCACAGACTTTGCGAAACCCTTCGACAAGTGTGATCATCTTGTAACAACACACAAAATGTGCGCTAAAGGAATAACTGGAAAAGTGGGCAGAACACAAAGAGAAATAGTAAACAGAGTTAAATCAGAGGCTGCCACAGAGAAAATCTCTGTTCCATAAGGTACAGTACTCGCCCCCCATCCTTTTCCTCATCCTCAAATCTGATTTAGAAATGTAAACCATAGCCCCGTGTCTTCCTTTGCTGACGATACTAGAATTTGCATGAAGTGTCATGCATTGGGGACAGTAACTCTCCAAGCAAAAATAAAGTCTTCCAATGGGTCACAAAACTATGAAGTTCAACAAGGACAAATTTCAGTTACTCCATTATGGAAAACCTGAGGAAATAAAAGCTACACTGGAGTATAAAACAAATCCTAACCACACAATAAAGCAAAAAAAAAAAAAAACTAATGTGAAGGATTTAAGAGTAATAATGTCAGAGGATTTCACCTTCGAAGACCATAACAGTAGCATTATCACAATTGAGGAAAATGACAGGATGGGTAATGAGAACCTTCAAAACAAGGAATGTCAAGCCAGTGATGATCCTCTTTAAGTCGCCTGTTCTCTCCAGGCTGGAATGTTGCTGTACACTAAAAGCCCCTTTCAAGTCAGACGAAATTGTATACAGAAAACCTTCGCTGTACATATAAATACAGTCAAGCTCCTCAATTGCTGGAAATGCTTGAACTCCCTCGACCTGTTCTCCTTGGAATGCAGGAGAGAAAGATACATGATAATTTATACCTAGAAAACCCTAGAGGGACTAGCCCCAAATCTACACACAGATTGTTAAACAGCCTCCTTGCATACACAATGGGGATTGTCAATAGACCCCTAGCTGATCAGGTCCTCGTCCATTGCGAATTTCGAGTCGTTCTACTCCCAGAGCTTTGTACTTGCCTGGTCAATCAGGCTGTTACTGTGTGGTTGATGTGGAATTTGGTGGAGGTATTTATCCAGTTTTCTCGAAGACTTCTACACTTGTCCCAGCAGTATTTCTGATATCTTCTGGTAAAATGTTGAATAGCCTGGAGTCACAGATGTTGATACATTGTTCTCGTATCGTGTCCAGGGCTCCCCTACTTTTCACTGGATTTATTTTGCACTTTCTCCCATCTCTCTCACTCCAGTATGTTATGGCAGTGTGAAGATTTGGAACAAAGCCTCAAGTATTTTCCAGGTATATATTATCATGCAACTCTCCTCCACTCCAGTGAGTACATATTTAGGACTCAATCGTTCCCAGTAATTTAAATACTTTACTGGTTCTATGCGGGCCGTAAACAATCTCTGTATCTGTTCCAACTCTGATATCACTCCTGCCGTGAACGGGGCCGTCAACACTGAGCAATATTCCAAACGAGAGAACACAAGAGAGTTGAAAAGTGTCACCGGCATTATTTCCCTAGTTTTAAAAGTTCTCATTATCCACCCCGTCAGCTTCCTGGCTGACGTGACATGTGCTTTGTGTTCTTTGAAAGATATGTCAGCCGACATTATTACTCCCACGTTAAACGTGTTCCTTTCGTTCTATTTGATGATCCTCTTGAGTTCTGTATACAGTGTCCCTTCTGAGTTCTTCAATGTTCCCATTTCTAAGCAGTTGGAACTTATCACAAATGAATGTCACATTCGCCAATGCCAACCGGAAAACTTGGCTAATATCTTCCTGCAGTTTTTCAGTGTCTTCTACTGAGGTAACATTCATGCTTATTTTAGTATCATCTGCAAATGATGATACAAGACTGTGATGGGTGTTTTTATCTATGTCTGCTATGAGGATAAGTAACAGCAGAGGTCCCAGGACAGTGCCTTGCGGAACTGAGCTTTTTTCCTCGCTGATGCTGGATTTTATTCTGTTTACTACTACTTTGTGCTCTAAGTGTCAGAAACTTGAAAATCCATCTGCCTACCTTACTCGTTATATGTCATCACCCCATGATCGCTTTTGTTAAACGCCTTTACAAAATCATCACATCTGTGTTTTGGTTTTCTTCTAACGCCTCTGTAATTCTGCCACAGTGGTTTAGCAGCCGTGACAAGCATGATCTTCCAGTTCTAAAACAGTGTTCGCTTGTGTTGTGCTGCTCCATAAAACTTGTAATTTGAAATTTCGTTACTCTTTCGAAGACTTTAATGATGTGGAATGTTAAGAGATACTGGTCAGTATATTTTGCCTAGCGCTTATGATTTATCAAAGAAATCATTGACACATCTTTCTCTATGGCAAGTAGAAAAAATCGTGAATCTAAAACTATGTTTCACGAGTAACGAGAATGGTGAGGTATAGACTCCTGGTCATTACCCACTCGGGTTGTACTGTTGTGTGTAACCCACGAACAATGCTTTTCATGATGTACTTTACAGCTCTAGCAGAAGGGGAAAGGAAGGGAAAAGCGGGAGGTGGGTAGTGTGTGGTGGGTAATGGTTAGTGTGTGGTGGTGGTGTGTGGTTGGTAGTGGGTGTTGGGTAGTAGGTGGTAGGTGGTGGTTAGTAGGTGGTGGTTAGTGGGTGGTGGTTAGTGGGTATACCTTTATACCTTTGAAGAGTTTCGAGAGTATCTACTCTCTGAGCCCGGCCATGGGCCAGGCTCGTCTGGTGCTTGCCTGGTCAACCAGGCTGTTGCTGCTGGAGGCCCGCTGCCCCACATATCCATCACAGCCTGGTTGATCTGGCACCTGGTGAAGATATTTGTCCAGTTTCCTCTTGAAGGCTTCTACACTGGTTCCAGCCGTGTTTCGGATATCTTCTGGTAAGATGTTGAATAGTCTGGGACCCCGGATGTTAATACAGTGCTCCCGTATTGTCCCCACCGCACCCCTGCTCCTCACTGGATTTATTTTACACTTTCTCCCATATCTCTCACTCAAGTATGTTGTTATGGCAGTGTGCAGATTTGGGACCAGGCCCTCAAGTACTTTCCATGTATATATTATCATGTATCTCTCTCTCCTCCGCTCCAATGAGTACATGTTCAAGACTTGAAGGCGTTCCCAATAATTTAGATGTTTCAATGGCTCACCTTACCTTTGATATACCTTTGAAGAGTTTCGAGAGTATCTACTCTCTGAGCCCGGCCATGGGCCAGGCTCGTCTGGTGCTTGCCTGGTCAACCAGGCTGTTGCTGCTGGAGGCCCGCTGCCCCACATATCCATCACAGCCTGGTTGATCTGGCACCTGGTGAAGATATTTGTCCAGTTTCCTCTTGAAGGCTTCTACACTGGTTCCAGCCGTGTTTCGGATATCTTCTGGTAAGATGTTGAATAGTCTGGGACCCCGGATGTTAATACAGTGCTCCCGTATTGTCCCCACCGCACCCCTGCTCCTCACTGGATTTATTTTACACTTTCTCCCATATCTCTCACTCCAGTATGTTGTTATGGCAGTGTGCAGATTTGGGACCAGGCCCTCAAGTACTTTCCATGTATATATTATCATGTATCTCTCTCTCCTCCGCTCCAATGAGTACATGTTCAAGACTTGAAGGCGTTCCCAATAATTTAGATGTTTCAATGGCTCAATGTGAGCCGTAAACGATCTCTGGATTTGTTCCAGCTCTGCTATTTCTCCTGCCCTGAACGGGGCCGTCAGCACTGAGCAGTATTCTAAGTGAGGGAGCACTAGCGATTTGAATAGTGGTGGGTAGTGTGTGGTGGTGGGTAGTGTGTGGTGGTGGGTAGTGTGTGGTGGGTAATGGTTAGTGTGTGGTGGTGGTGTGTGGTTGGTAGTGGGTGTTGGGTAGTAGGTGGTAGGTGGTGGTTAGTGGGTGGTGGTTAGTGGGTGGTGGTGGGTAGTGTGTGGTGGTGGGTAGTGTGTGGTGGTGGTGTGTGGTTGGTAGTGGGTGTTGGGTAGTAGGTGGTGGTTAGTGGGTGGTGGTTAGTGGGTGGTGGTGGGTAGTGTGGTGGGTAATGGTTAGTGTGTGGTGGTGGTGTGTGGTTGGTAGTGGGTGTTGGGTAGTAGGTGGTAGGTGGTGGTTAGTGGGTGGTGGTTAGTGGGTGGTGGTGGGTAGTGGGTGGTGGGTGGTGGTGGGTAGTGTGTGGTGGTGGGTAGTGTGTGGTGGTGGGTAGTGTGTGGTGGTGGGTAGTGTGTGGTGGATAGTGTGTGATGGGTGGTGGTGGTGGTTAGTGGATGGTGGGTAGTGGGTGGTGGTTAGTGGGTAGTGTGTGGTGGGTAGTGTGTGGTGGGTAGTGTGTGGTGGGTGGTGGTGGTGGTGGTGGGTGGTGGTGGTGGGTGGTGGTGGTGGTCGGTAGTGAGTGGTGGGTGGTGGTGGGTAGTGAGTGGTGGGTGGTGGTGGTAGTGGGTAGTGTGTGGTGGGTGGTGGTGAGTGGTGTGGTGATGATGGTGGAGATGGTGGTGGGTTGTGGTGGTAATTGATGGTGGGTGGTTGTGATGGTGTATGTCGGGACGTCATACGTTAGGCGTGTGGTGTGTGTGGTGATGGTAATGGTGATGATGGTGAGTGGTGGTGTGTGTGGTGGTGGTGGGAGTGATTGTGGTGGTGGGTAGTAGGTGTGTTGGTGGGGGTAGGAGGTGGTGGTGGTGGGGTAGGTGGTGGGGGGAGGAGGTGGTGGTGGTGGGGTAGGTGGTGGGGATAGGAGGTGTTGGTGGTTGGTAGGTGGTGTTGGTGGGGGTACGAGGTGTTTTGGGGGTAGATGCTGTTGGTTTGGGTAGGTGCTGGTTTGGGGTAGGTGCTGCTGGTTTGGGGTAGGTGCTACTAGTTCGGGGTAGGTGCTGCTGGTCTTGGGTAGGTGCTGTTGGTTTTGGGTAGATGCTGTTGGTTTTGGGTAGGTGCTGTTAGTTTAGGGTAGGTGCTGCTGGTTTGGGGTAGATGCTGTTGGTTTGGGGTAGGTGCTGTTAGTTTAGGGTAGGTGCTGCTGGTTTGGGGTAGGTGGTGTTGGTGGGGGTAGGTGGTATTTGTTGGGAATAGGTGGTGTTGGTGGGGGTAAGTGGTGTTGGTGGGAGCAGATGGTGTTGGTGGGGGTAAGTGGTGTTGGTGGGGGCAGGTGGTGTTGGTGGGGGTAGGTGGTGCTGGTGGGAGCAGGTGGTGTTGGAGGGGGTGTAGGCGTTGAGGAGGTCAAGACAAGAGTGCTGAAGGCGCCTCACTCAACAGCCTCCAGGGAAGTGAAACTAAGTGAGAGCGCCAACTCCTCGTGGTTTACATGTCAACACAACCTTCAACTCCACAACACTGTCACTCACTTTTGTTATTGTGTCTACTTACCTACCTACCTTCCTACCTAGTGTGTATCTGTTATGATTCAACTGATTACCGGCTCTTCCTCCCCACCCACACACACACTAGGCCCCCTGGTCGAGTGCCTAATGGACTAGGCTGATGTGGCATTAGTTACAGGAATTGGACCAATTTTTCTCTTAAAAACTTGTCTCACTTGAGTCAAATCTCTGTCTGCCCTTAGAAGACTGAACTCTTGGACAACAAGATTGTTATTACTATATGGTTATGCCATTAAATATTTGAAAATCATTTAATGGCATGTTGTTTGTGTTTAAGTTTAAACGTTTTTGGTTTGTACTATTATCTGTGGCTAAGACAGGACAGCCAATGGGGTAGAAAAACTTTTAATTTCTTCTCATTCTTTTTTCTTCCTCATTCAATAATTCGTCAGACGTGAATAGCTATACAATAATTTCGGTAGTCACGTGAATATTCAAATAGGTTCAATCGGCTAGTTCCTTCACCTTCACCTGGTCATGGACTGGGCCGTCGGGGCGTTGACCCCAGAACGCCCTCCAGGTAGGTAAACGTGTCTACAGTGTAGTCTGTTAAAGTATTCTTTCTTATTTAGTGATTCATGACATATTTGATAATAATGGAAAGTGCCAATGGTGACACTTCAAATAGCTTGTGCTCTATCACTTGGAACATTGCTCATTGTTGACAGCCCCGTTCAGATATCAGAGAGAGATCAGAGCTGGAACAGATATAGAGATTATTTATGGCCCGTATAGAGCCAGTAAAGCATTTAAATTACTGGGAACGACTTGAGTCCTAAATATGTATTCAATGGAGAGGAGATGCATGAGTACATGGAAAGTACCTGAAGGCCTTGTTCCAAATCTGCACACTGCCATAACAACATATTGGAGGGAGATATGGGAGGAAGTGCAAAATAGATCCCGTGAAAAGCAGGGCGGTGCCGTGGTCACAGCAAGAGAACATGGTGTCAACATCCGTGGTCCCAGACTACTCAACATCTTACCTGAAGATATCAGAAACACTGCTGTGACAAGTGTATTAGTCTTCAAGAGGAAACTGGACAAGTATCTTCACCAGGTGTCAGATCAACCAGGCTGTGTTGGATATGTAGGCCAGCGGGCCAGCAACAGCAAGGTTGACGAGGCAAGCACCAGACGAGCCTGACTCTGGGAATAGTTAAACTTTCATAATTCATCAAAAGTATATTAATGATAAAGATACGGAATGTTTCACTAACTCCGCCTGCATTTAGGCTTACACAACAACTTGTATTTCCGTCTGCTGGACTGTCTTTCTAAGGTGTTTCCGGTCTAAATAGAGAGCGAGGAACTGAGAAGTGGAATAGCGATTTAGATGTCAAGAGGGAACTGAACAAGTTCCTCAAATCAGTTCCTGCTCAGCCAGGGTATGGTTCATACGTTATGCTGCCCATCAGGTCTCCATCTACCAAGCCTGGTCTGGGACCGGGTCGCAGGGGCTCTAACCCCCGGGAACACCCTCAGGCTGCGTTGAGACTTGGAAAGGAAGTTGAGAGGGAAGGAGGTAGGGAGAGGGACGAGAAAGGGAGAGAGGGACGAGAAAGGGAGAGAGGGACGAAGGAAAGGACGAAGGGAAGGGACGAGAAAGGAGAGAGGGACGAAAGGAAAGGGAAGAAGAGAGGGCAAGAAGAACGAAAAGGAGAGAGAGGACGAGAAAGGAGAGAAGGAGACGAGAAAGGAGAGAGGGACGAGAAAGGAAGAGAGGACGAAAGGAGAGAGGACGAGAAGAAGGACGAGAAGGAGAGGACGAGAAAGGAGAGAGGGACGAGAAAGGAGAGAGGACGAGGAAAGGGGGAGAGGGACGAGAAGGAGAGAGGACGAGAAGAGAGAGACGAAAGGAAGAGGGACGAAAGGAGAGAGGACGAGAAAGGGAGAGAGGGACGAGAAAGGAGAGAGAAGAGAGGACGAGAAAGAGAGGACGAGAAAGGGAGAGAGACGAGAAAGGAGAGAGGGACGAGAAAGGGAGAGAGGGACGAGAAAGGGAGAGAGGGACGAGAAAGGGAGAGAGGGACGAGAAAGGGAGAGAGGGACGAGAAAGGGAGAGAGGGACGAGAAAGGGAGAGAGGGACGAGAAAGGGAGGGAGGGAGAGAGAAAGGGGGTGAAGAGTGAGGAGAGGGTGTAGAGGAGAGGGAGTGGAGTTTGGGGTCAAAGTGAAGTATGAGGTAACAATACATGTTAAAGGGATGTGGCGAAGGTAAGTAACCTTGCGTAGGTGGATCATGAGGGTGATGGTGAATCAGAAGGGACTATGGTGGTGATGATGGTGGTGGATCAGGAGGAACTATGGTAGTAGAGATGGTGGTGGATCAGGAGGAACTATGGTAGTAGAGATGGTGGTGGATCAGGAGGGTGGTGGTGGATCAGGAGAGTGGTGGTGGATCAGAAGGGACTATGGTGGTGGATCAGGAGGGACTATGGTGGTGGATCAGGAGGGACTATGGTGGTGGATCAGGAGGGACTATGGTGGTGGATCAGAAGGGACTATGGTGGTGATGATGGTGGATGAGAAGGGACTATGGTGGTGATGATGGTGGTGGATGAGAAGGGACTATGGTGGTGAAGATGGTGGTGGATCAGAAGGGACTATCGTGGTGAAGATGGTGGTGGATCAGGAGGAACTATGGTAGTAGAGATGGTGGTGGATCAGAAGGGACTATGGTGGTGATGGTGGTGGATCAGAAGGGACTATGGTGGGGAAGATGGTGGTGGATCAGGAGGAACTATGGTAGTAGAGATGGTGGTGGATCAGGAGGGTGGTGGTGGATCAGAAGGGACTATGGTGGTGGAGATGGTGGTGGATCAGAAGGGACTATAGTGGTGAAGATGGTGGTGGATCAGGAGGAACTATGGTAGTAGAGATGGTGGTGGATCAGGAGGGTGGTGGTGGATCAGGAGAGTGGTGGTGGATCAGAAGGGACTATGGTGGTGGATCAGGAGGGCGGTGGTGAATCAGGAGGGACTATGGTGGTGGATCAGGAGGGACTATGGTAGGTGGATCAGGAGGGACAATGGTGGTGGATCAGGAGGACTGGTGGTGGATCAGAGGGACAATGGTGGTGGATCAGGAGGGACTATGGTGGTGGATCAGGAGGGACATGGTGGTGGATCAGGAGGGACTATGGTGGTGGATCAGGAGGGACAATGGTGGTGGATCAGGAGGGACTATGGTGGTGGATCAGGAGGGACTATGGTGGTGGATCAGGAGGGACTATGGTGGTGGATCAGGAGGGACTATGGTGGTGGATCAGGAGGGACTATGGTGGTGGATCAGGAGGGACTATGGTGGTGGATCAGGAGGGACTATGGTGGTGGATCAGGAGGGACTATGGTGGTGGATCAGGAGGGACTATGGTGGTGGATCAGGAGGGACTATGGTGGTGGATCAGGAGGGACTATGGTGGTGGATCAGGAGGGACTATGGTGGTGGATCAGGAGGGACTATGGTGGTGGATCAGGAGGGACTATGGTGGTGGATCAGGAGGGACTATGGTGGTGGATCAGGAGGGACTATGGTGGTGGATCAGGAGGGACTATGGTGGTGGATCAGGAGGGACTATGGTGGTGGATCAGGAAGGGGTACGGGGTAGTTAAAAGTAAGTTACATACTTGTGACCATCACTCAGTGTTTATCATCTACAGGGGGAAGGAATGAGAGGGTACTAGAGGTAAACTTCACCGTCAGATGTTCTCTCTGGTGAAGCTGACACCTCCCTCCCTCAACCGCTCCTCTCCCCTCCTTAACGTTGGTTTCATCTGACAAAGAAGTGTGCCCTCAGACTGGGCTGCGGGAGTAAGACTCCGAAAAAAAGTCGCAGGTATATCACTGGTCTATCTTGTAGCAGATTAGCTTATCGTCACAACTCCAGGTTCCTAGTATCAGCTTTACCAAAGATAAATCAGGAGGGGCAGTTTGTGCCTGCCACATACACACTGACCCGCATCAATCCATTAATCTCATCCTCTGCTTCACTTGTTTCCTGTCCTGATTTCTGTATGATATAGTCTGACCATTGCTTCCGTGTTGCACCACCCCCTGTGAACTCTCCCTCACATGTGTGTGCTTCACATAACCCAGTTCCCCTTCACTACCATCTCCTGGCTCACCTTACCGTGTCTCCCTCCCTCTCTGGCTAATCCCACCTCCTTAATTAGCCTATTATATCTTCTTTCAGCATCTCTGCTAGTAAGTTCCCCTCCCTCCTTGCTGACTCTTTCAGGGCCTTTAGTTCCTCTTGCCTCCGTTTTCATTTCCCATAAGTTTTCTCCATTTTTTGTTCTATTATTTTTGTTTGTCTGTGTTTATTCCAGCAACTGCTTCCTCTGAGAATCTTATTTCCTCTTGCTTTACCTTCTACCTTCTAGTCAGCCTTGTGTTTATTGTACGTACTTAATAAAAGAAATCCCTAATCGTTTACTTTTTTCCCCCACACTTTTGCCTCCTCGCTAGTGCTGCACTTCCCTCTGTATTGTATATCTTCCTAAGAACCACAGATGTGCCACCTCACTTGTCTCAATGTTAACAGAGATATAATGGAGCAAACTAACATTAGTAAGTCTGAAGTCGCTGTATAAACCATGTAAGTGAAGACAGAAAACACTGCGTAATATGGACACGATATACAAATACTAGAGTTTGATATAGGAGAGACCAGGATGCCATGATAAGGAGACAAACGAAGCAAGTCAATGATCCGCAGAGGTGTTATAAAGAATGGTGTGTATTAGTGAAGTAGTGACATGCACAAGATAACGCACGTCAAGGTGTTAATGATCAACCGCACCAGACAACTCAACAACCTCAACTAATTTAAGCATAGATAGTTGACACTATGTAACAAAATTTCACTTTTGTCGTGTTCCTGGGAAATAAGAATAATTTCCAAATTCTTTATAACTAAACAAAATTTAAAAAAGCAATTTTGACCCTAGAACTTTGCTTTTGTGGTCAGGACACTTGTGGAACACTTTCAAGAAAAACTAGGGTTTTGCTTGGCAAATATAAAAAGAGGGGCGCTCAAACCAGCATTCAGTTCAGCTCTGGCTGCCTGAGAAGACACATCAGAAGAAGTGAAATGGCATCAAGAGGTTGCAATCATTCTCCAGATGCATTCTGCTACATATGTGGTCAATTCATTAAGACAAGAGCAAAGAAGTTCTCTGTAACAGCATCTAAAAAAATGTGTGAAGCTTACAAAGCATATTTTGGCATGCCAGTTGGGGACCCAGACAAGACCTGGGCACCTCATGTTGCTTGTGAGCATTGTAAGAAAACATTGGAAGGTAAGAAAGTTATTAGTTATATGAAGGGTAAAATCTTGAATAGGAACATTTTTTTTTAAATGAAATGTATGTAACAGAAACTAATTCTTTTGTTCTTTTACAGGATGGTATAGAGGAGAAAAAAACCCAGCCATGAAGTTTGGTGTTCCTAGAATATGGCGTGAACCCTGATCACTCAACCAACTGCTACTGCTGCCTGCTGGATCCTTCCAAACGCCGAACTGGAAAAAATGCACCTGCTATTTCTTATCCAGACCTTCCCTCTTCTATTGCACCAGTACCACACAGTGCTGATCTTCCTGTACCTGCACCTCCAGAAAGAAGTCAACCATCAGAAGCAGCAGCAAATCAGAAAATGAAGAGCACAGACTATGATGTCACAGATGCAGCTGTTGGGAGGAATCCTTACTACCCAAACCAAACAGATCTTAATGACCTTGTCAGAGATCTTGGTTTGACAAAGTCAAATGCTGAGCTTTTGATTTCAAGGTGTGCAAGTGACTAGCCAAAGAAAACGTCACCAACATTTCTCAAGCTTCTTCAATAATGAAGACAGGTTGTGCTACTGTAATGATGTATCAGGCCTGTTTGATGCAATTGGAATTGCATGCAATCCAGATGAGTGGAGACTTTTTATTGACAGCTCCTCCAGAAGCCTAAAAGCTGTACTTCTGCACAATGGGAACAAGTATCCATCTCTTCCCTTGGCTCATTCAGTGCATCTTAAAGAGGACTACAATAGTGTCAATGGATGTGTTGAAGATTTTTGTTAGTGGCACACTCAATATCTCTGCTCCTCTCTAAGGACACCGCTTTTGAGGTATCGAGTTCACATAGCAGCTTCTTCACCTCCTCCTCGGTTGTGTGTATTTCATCCAGCACTTGTTGGTATACCTCCCTATTCTGAATTCCTGGAGTCCTTCCTGTCTCCTCTGTAAATACTTCTTTAAATCTCATGTTGAGCTCCTCACATACCTCTTGGTCGTTTATTGTGAACTCCCCACCTTCCTTCCTCAGCCTGATTACCTGGTCCTTGACTGTTGTTTTCCTCCTGATGTGGCTATACAACAGCTTCTGGTCAGACTTGACTTTTGATGCTATGTCATTTTCGTATTGTCGCTGAGCCTCCCTTCTTACCTGTGCATATTCGTTTCTGGCTCTTCGGCTAATCTCTTTATTTTCCTAGGTCCTTTGTCTTCTGTACTTTTTCCATTCTCTAGTGCACTTAGTTTTTGCCTCCCTACACCTTTGGGTGAACCAAAAACTCATTCTGGTCTTCCCATTACTTCTGTTTCCCTTGGGAACAAACCTCTCCTCTGCCTCTTTGCATTTGGTTGTCACATATTCCATCATTTCTTTAACTGGTTTTCCTGCCAATTCTCTCTCCCACTGAACGTCTTGTAGGAAGTTCCTCATGCCTGTGTAGTCCCCCCTTTTGTAGTTTCGTTTTTTCCTTCCTATGGCTGGGAGGTTATTGGAGACTTCAAAATGGTGGCATTTTTTATGGGACTCCAAGGAGGTTTTACCAAGTATCCCTGTTATCTCTGTCATTGTGATAGTAGAGACAGAGCAGCACATTACCAGAGGAAGCACTGGCCTCAAAGGACTGAGTTCTCAGTAGGAAGACATTATATCAAACATAAACCACTGGTTGATCCTCAAAAGGTTCTGTTCCCTCCATTACACATCAAACTAGGGCTAAAGAAACAGTTTGATACAGCTCTTGACAAAGAGTCTGCAGCCTTCAAGTATCTTCAAGACTTCTTTCCCAAGCTATCAGAGGCAAAGGCGAAGGCTGGCATCTTCACTGCACCACAAGTCAGGAAAATCATGGTGTGCTCAGAATTTCCAAAGAGGCTCAGAGAGAAGGAAAAGGAAGTCTGAGAGAGTTTTGTTGTTGTAGCACAGGGCTTTCTGGGCAACAACAAGGCTGACAATTATGTGGAACTTGTTGAGACCTTGGTAAAAAGCTATGGATGTAGGATGTAGGGCTGTAGGATGTCCCTTAAGGTCCATATCCTAGATGCTCATCGTGACAATTTCAAGGAGAATATGGGGGCATACTCAGAGGAGCAAGGGGAGCACTTCCACAGCTGCTGAACCATTATAGACAGAATTACGGAGGCATTGGAAGACGACCAAAACGCAGATGTGATTTACACAGATTTTGCAAAGGCATTTGACAAATGCGATCATGGAGTGATAGCGCACAAAATGAGGGCCATGGGCATTACGTGGAAGGTAGGCAGATGGATTTTCGAGTTCCTAGCACACAGAACACAAAAAGTAGTAGTGAACAGCGCAAGATCCAGCATCAGCGATATCAAAAGCTCAGTGTCCCGAGGCACTCTCCTCGCACCTCTGTTGTTTCTCATCCTCATAGCAGACATGGATAAAAACATCCGGCACACTTTTGTATCATCATTTGCAGATGACACTAAAATAAGCATGAAAGTCACTACGGTAGAGGACACTGAAAAATTACAGGAAGACATAAGCAGGGTCTTCCAGTGGGCAGTGGAAAACAACATGACGTTCAATGGTGATAAGTTTCAGCTGCTTAGGTATGGAAAGAATGAAGAACTCAAAAGGAACACTACATACAAAACGCAAGAGGGTCACCAAACAGAACGAAAGGAACACGTAAAGGACTTGGGAGTGATTATGTCAGCAGATCTTTCTTTTAAGGACCATAACAAGACAAAGATCACAACAGCCAGGAAGATGACGGGGTGGGTATTGAGAATCTTCAAAACAAGGGAAATAATGCCGATGGTGACACTCTTCAAATCGCTAGTGCTCCCTCACTTAGAATATTGCTCAGTGCTGACGGCCCCGTTCAGGGCAGAATAAATATCAGAGCTGGAACAAATACAGAGATCGTTTACGGCTCACATTGAGCCATTGAGACATCTAAATTACTGGGAATGCGTTCAAGTCTTGAACATGTACTCATTGGAGCGGAGGAGAGAGAGATACATGATAATATATACTTGGAAAGTACTTGAGGGCCTGGTCCCAAATCTGCACACTGCCATAACAACATACTGGAGTGAGAGATATGGGAGGAAGTGTAAAATAAACCCAGTGAGGAGCAGGGGTGCGGTGGGGACAATACGGGAGCACTGTATTAACATCCGGGGTCCCAGACTATTCAACATCTTACCAGAAGATATCAGAAACATCGCTGGAACCAGTGTAGAAGCCTTCAAGAGGAAACTGGAGAAGTATCTTCATCGGGTGCCAGATCAACCAGGCTGTGACGGATATGTATGGCAGCGGGCCTCCAGCAGCAACTGCCTGGTTGACCAGGCAAGCACCAGACGAGCATAGGCCATGGCCGGGCTCAGAGTAGAGAAACTCTCGAAACTCTTCAAAGGTATATCAAAGGTAAGATATAATGGGAGACTACATTTGGGGGCTTAAACGGATAAGTGATTTGTTGCTGCTCGCAAATGTTTCAGAAAGTTTAAAATAAAATGTGTAAATTTTATTTTATGTAAATTTTATTTATTTTATTTTATGTTTTAGTTTTACATCCAAAACTATCAAAAAATATTGAAATTTAGCCATTCATGTAAGCCACAAAAGCAAATTTTATGTAAATTCATCATGTAAGCCACAAAAGCAAATTTTAAAAGGAATAATGGGCATTTTCTATTATTTTGCAATAAAATGCGTTAGAAAATAATTCTTTCCAAGAACAAAAATTGTGTTACATAGTGTTATGCAAAACCCCTCCTCTCCCTTCACCCACTTTCCCTCTTCCTTACCCACCCACCTTCACTCTCATTCACCTGTCTGTGTCTCTCTCTCTCTTTTTACACAGGGTTTGACAAGGTTTAAGGATCCCTAAGTTTATTGATGAGCTATTTACAAGTTAAGGATTCCTGACTTTATTGACAAGCTAAGAGCTGTTACCTACATCAGCTCATTTGAAAGCATTTTCTTGTTATGAAACATACAAGTATGGAACAGGATGAAGTTGGAGCCATCTGTGGGCCAGCATTTTCATTTGATCAACTGACTATCTCGTTGACATTCTCTCTCTCTCTCTCTCTCTCACCCCCCCCCCCCACACGCACGCACGTGCACGCACGCACACCATCCACTGAGTGCAAGTCAACACACGACCCTTGCACAGAAATAAGTGACTTTGCATCAAGGTCGCAATCTCTTTATCATTAAAGATAATGGCCGGATATGTTAGAAAATTGGCTTTTGACGGATCTGTACCATCAAGGTACACAGGTAGGAAGGTACACACAGGTAGGTAGGTACACACAGGTAGGTAGGAGGGAAGGTACACACAGGTAGGTAGGAGGAAAGGTACACACAGGTAGGTAGGAGGGAAGGTATACAGGTAGGTAGGAGGGAAGGTATACAGGTAGGAAGGAGGGAAGGTATGCAGGTAGGAAGGAGGGAAGGTATGCAGGTAGGTAGGAGGGAAGGTATGCAGGTAGGTAGGAGGGAAGGTATGCAGGTAGGTAGGAAGGAAGTTATGCAGGTAGGTAGGAGGGAAGGTATACAGGTAGGTAGGAGGGAAGGTATACAGGAAGGTAGGAGGGAAGGTATACAGGAAGGTAGGAGGGAAGGTATACAGGAAGGTAGGAGGGAAGGTATACAGGAAGGTATACAGGAAGGTAGGAGGGAAGGTATACAGGAAGGTAGGAGGGAAGGTATACAGGAAGGTAGGAGGGAAGGTAACAGGAAGGTAGGAGGGAAGGTATACAGGAAGGTAGGAGGGAAGGTATACAGGAAGGTAGGAGGGAAGGTATACAGGAAGGTAGGAGGAAGGTATACAGGAAGGTAGGAGGAAGGTATACAGGAAGGTAGGAGGGAAGGTCATACAGGAAGGTAGGAGGGAAGGTCATCAGGAAGGTAGGAGGGAAGGTATACAGGAAGGTAGGAGGGAAGGTAACAGGAAGGTAGGAGGGAAGGTATACAGGAAGGTAGGAGGGAAGGATACAGGAAGGTAGGAGGGAAGGTATACAGGAAGGTAGGGAGGGAAGGTATACAGGAAGGTAAGGAGGAGGAAGGTAAGGTAGGAGGAGGGAGGTATACAGGAGGTAGAGGAAGGTACACACAGGAAGGTAGGAGGAAGGTATACAGGAAGGTAGGAGGGAAGGTATACAGGAAGGTAGGAGGGAAGGTATACAGGAAGGTAGGAGGAAGGTATACAGGAAGGTAGGAGGAAGGTATACAGGAAGGTAGGAGGAAGGTACACAGGAAGGTAGGAGGGAAGGTAACAGGAAGGTAGGAGGGAAGGTATACAGGAAGGTAGGAGGAAGGTATACAGGTAGGTAGGAGGGAAGGTACACACAGGAAGGTAGGAGGGAAGGTATACAGGAAGGTAGGAGGGAAGGTATACAGGAAGGTAGGAGGGAAGGTACACAGGAAGGTAGGAGGGAAGGTATACAGGAAGGTAGGAGGGAAGGTACACAGGAAGGTAGGAGGGAAGGTATACAGGAAGGTAGGAGGGAAGGTATACAGGAAGGTAGGAGGGAAGGTATACAGGAAGGTAGGAGGGACGGTAACAAGGAAGGTAGGAGGGAAGGTAACACAGGAAGGTAGGAGGGAAGGTATACAGGAAGGTAGGAGGGAAGGTATACAGGAAGGTAGGAGGGAAGGTAAACAGGAAGGTAGGAGGGAAGGTATACAGGAAGGTAGGGGAGGGAAGGTATACAGGAAGGTAGGAGGGAAGGTATAAGGAAGGTAGGAGGGAAGGTATACAGGTAGGTAGGAGGGAAGGTATACAGGAAGGTAGGAGGGAAGGTATACAGGAGGTAGGAGGGAAGGTACACACAGGAAGGTAGGAGGGAAGGTATACAGGAAGGTATACAGGAAGGTAGGAGGGAAGGTATACAGGAAGGTAGGAGGGAAGGTATACAGGAAGGTAGGAGGGAAGGTATACAGGAAGGTAGGAGGGAAGGTATACAGGAAGGTAGGAGGGAAGGTACACACAGGAAGGTAGGAGGGAAGGTATACAGGTAGGTAGGAGGGAAGGTATACAGGAAGGTAGGAGGGAAGGTATACAGGAAGGTAGGGGGGAAGGTATACAGGAAGGTAGGAGGGAAGGTACACACAGGAAGGTAGGAGGGAAGGTATACAGGAAGGTAGGGAGGAAGGTAACACAGGAAGGTAGGAGGAAGGTACACACAGGAAGGTAGGAGGGAAGGTATACAGGTAGGTAGGAGGGAAGGTATACAGGAAGGTAGGAGGGAAGGTACACACAGGAAGGTAGGAGGGAAGGTATACAGGAAGGTAGGAGGGAAGGTAACACAGGAAGGTAGGAGGAAGGTCAGGAAGGTAGGAGAAGGTACACACAGGAGGTAGGGGGGAAGGTATACAGGAAGGAAGGAGGGAAGGTATACAGGAAGGTAGGAGGGAAGGTACACACAGGAAGGTAGGAGGGAAGGTACACACAGGAAGGTAGGAGGGAAGGTACACACAGGAAGGTAGGAGGGAAGGTACACACAGGAAGGTAGGAGGGAAGGTACACAGGAAGGTAGGAGGGAAGGTACACACAGGAAGGTAGGAGGGAAGGTATACAGGAAGGTAGGAGGGAAGGTACACACAGGAAGGTAGGAGGGAAGGTACACACAGGACGGTAGGAGGGAAGGTACAACAGGAAGGTAGGAGGGAAGGTACACACAGCATGGTAGTAGGGAAGGTACACACAGGAAGGTAGGGGGGAAGGTACACAGGAAGGTAGGAGGAAGGTATACACGGAGGTAGGAGGGAAGCTACACACAGGAAGGTTGGAGGGAAGGTATACAGGTAGGTAGGAGGGAAGGTATAGAGGTAGGAAGGAAGGTATAAAGGTGGGTAGGTAGGAAGAAGGTAGTTAGAGGCGGTGAACCTTGCAAGCAGCAAGCACACACCAGTGTAAAATACAAGGAAAATAAAGGAACTTTAACAGATTACAAGTGGAAAAGAGTAAGGCTGGTCAAGTACTATGTAATAGAAATAACAAAGTGAAAATAAGTCTCAAGATGATTACACACTGTGACACATCTTTAAAACACACAACAAACAACAAAGTATCGCCTGATGATTCACACCCCTATCGCCTTTTACACAAAAACACAACACAAACCTGATGACACACGTATCGCTGATGTTTCCCAAACAACACAACAACAAAGTATCGCCTGATGATTCACCTCCCCCACGCAACAACACAACAACATATACTTATGCAAATTCTCTGAGAGGTCAGATAAATAAAGTTATGTTATGGCATATCAACCTTTAGCATAACCATATCTTACTTTGTTTTATTAGTGGTGTGTAGGAGAGTACTCACCTAATTGTGGTTGCAGGGGTTGAGACTTAGCTCCTGGCCCCGCCTCTTCACTGACCGCTACTAGGTCCTCTCTCTCCCTGCTCCATGAGCTTTATCGTACCTCTTCTTAAAGCTACGTATGGTTCCTGCCTCCACTACATCACTTGCTAGACTATTCCACTTCCTGACAACTCTATGACTGAAGAAATACTTCCTAACATCCCTTTGACTCGTCTGAGTCTTCAACTTCCAATTGTGACCCCTTGTTTATGTGTCCCCTCTCTGGAACATTTCTGTCTATGTCCACCTTATCTATTCCACGCAGTATTTTGTATGTCGTTACCATGTCTCCCCTAACCTTCAGTGTCGTCAGGCCGATTTTCTTTTACCTTTCTTCATAGGACATTCCCCTTAGCTCCGGAACTAACCTTGTTGAAAACCTTTGCACTTTCTCTAATTTCTTGACGTGTTTGACCAGGTGTGGGTTCCAAACTGGTGCTGAGTACTCCAATATGGGCCTGACGTACACAGTGTACAGAATCTTGAACGATTCCTTACTGAGGTATCGGAACGCTATTCTCAGGTTTACCAGGCGCCCATATGCTGCACCAGTTATCTGGTTGATGTGTGCTTCCGGAGACGTGCTCGGTGTTATACTCACCCCAAGATCTTTATCCTTGAGTGAGTTTTGCAGTCTTCGGCCACCTAGCCTAAACTCTGCGGTCTTCTTTGCCCTTCCCCGATCTTCATGACTTTGCATTTAGCGGAGTTAAATTCGAGACGCCAGTTGCTGGACCACGTGTCCAGCCTGTCCAGGTCTCTTTGTAGTCCTGTCATTTTTCGAGCAGATGCAATTGCTACATTGTTATGGTCCTTGAAGGTCAGAGGATCTCACCATAACAATGTAGCAATTGCATCTGCTCGAAAAATGACAGGATGGATAATGAGAACCTTCAAAACCAGGGATGCCAAGCCCATGTTGACACTTTACAGATTGCTTGTTCTATCTAGGCTGGAATATTGCTGCACACTAACGGCACCTTTCAAGGCGGGTGAAATTGCTGACCTTGAAAATGTGCAGAGAACCTTCACCGCACGCATAAGTGCGATAAACCACCTCAACTACTGGGAACGCTTGAAGTTCCTAAACCTGTACTCTCTAGAACGCAGGCGGGAGAGATACATTATTATATACACATGGAAAATTATCGAGGACTTAGTACCAAACTTGCACACAAAAATCACTCCGTACGAAAGCAAAAGACTCGGCAGGCGATGTAACATCCCCCCAATGAAGAGCAGGGGTGCCACTAGCACGTTGAGTGACAACACAATAAGTGTGAGGGGCCCAAGACTGTTCAACTGCCTCCCAGCATACATCAGGGGGATTACCAACAAGCCCCTGGCTATCTTCAATCAGGCACTGGACAGGCACCTCAAGTCGGTACCTGATCAGCCGGGCTGTGGTTCTTACGTTGGACTGCGTGCGGCCAGCAGTAACAGCCTGGTTGATCAGGCTCTGGTCCAACAGGAGGCCTGGTCACAGACCGGGCCGCGGGGGCGTTGACCCCTGGAATTCTCTCCAGGTAGACTCCAGGTAGTCCTGCCTGATCCTCATCTGATTTAATTCTCCTCATTAACTTCACATCATCTGCGAACAGGGACACTTCTGAGTCTATCCCTTCCATCATGTCATTCACATATACCAAAAATAGCACTGGTCCTAGGACTGACCCGTGTGTGTGTATGTACTCACCTAGTTGTGGTTGTAGGGGTCGAGTCACAGCTCCTGGCCCCGCCTCTTCACTGGCCGCTACTGGGTCACTCTCCCTGCGCCATCAGCTTTATCATACCTCTGCTTAAAGCTATGTATGGAGCCTGCCTCCACTACATCGCTTCCTAAACTATTCCACTTCCCGACCACTCTGTGACTGAAGAAATACTTCCTAACATCTCTCTGATTCATCTGAGTCTTCAACTTCCAACTGTGTCCCCTTGTTGTTGTGTCCCATCTCTGGAACATTCTGTCTCTGTCCACTTTGTCAATTCCTCTCAGTATCTTATATGTTGTTATCATGTCCCCACTATCTCTCCTGTCCTCCAGTGTCGTCAGGTCGATTTCCCTTAACCTCTCCTCGTAGGACATACCCCTTAGCTCCTGGACTAGCCTTATTGCAAACCTTTGCACTTTCTCGAGCTTCTTCACGTGCTTGGCTAGGTTTGGGTTCCAAACTGGTGCTGCATACTCCAGTATGGGCCTAACGTGCACAGTATACAGGGTCCTGAACGATTCTTTATTAAGATGTCGGAATGCTGTTCTTAGGTTTGCTAGGCGCCCATATGCTGCAGCAGTTATTTGGTTGATGTGTGTGTGATGTGTGTGCACTCACCTATTTGTGGTTGCAGGGGTCGATTCATAGCTCCTGGCCCCGCCTCTTCACTGATTGCTACTAGGTCCTCTCTCTCCCTGCTCCATGAGCTTTATCAAACCTCGTCTTAAAACTATGTAGGGTTCCTGTCTCCACTACGTCACTTTCTAGGCTATTCCACTTCCTGACAACTCTATGACTGAAGAAATACTTCCTAACATCCATTTGACTCATAGGAGTCTTCAACTTCCAATTGTGACACCTTGTTTCTGTGTCCCCTCTCTGGAACATCTTGTCTATGTCCACCTTATCTATTCCTCGCAGTATTTTATGTCGTTATCATGTCTTCCCTAACCCTCCTGTCCTCTAGTGTCGTCAGGCCGATTTCCCTTAACCTTTCTTCGTAGGACAATCCCCATAGCTCTGGGACTAGTCTTGTTGCAAACCTTTGCACTTTCTCTAATTTCTTGACGTGCTTGACCAGGTGTGGGTTCCAAACTAGTGCTGCATACTCCAGTATGGGCCTGACGTATATGGTGTACAGAGTCTTGAACGATTCCTAGTGAGGTATTGGAACGCTATTCTTAGGTTTGCCAGCCGCCCGTATGCTGCAGCAGTTATCTGATTGATGTGTGCCTCAGAAGATGTGCTCGGTATTATACTCACCCCAAGATCTTTTTCCTTGAGTGAGGTTTGCAGTCTTTGGCCACCTAGACTATACTCTGTCTGCGGTCTTCTTTGCCCTTCCCCGATCTTCATGACTTTACATTTGGCAGGGTTAAATTCAATGAGCCAGTTACTGGACCAGGCTTTTAGCCTGTCCAGGTCTCTTTGTAGTCCTGCCTGATCCTCGACTGATTTAATTCTTCTGATTAACTTCACATCATCTGCAAACAGGGCCACTTCTGAGTCTATCCCTTCCGTTATGTCATTCACATATACCAAAAACAGTACAGGTCCTAGGACTGACCCCTGTGGAACCCCACTCTGACACCTCGTCACGTATTATGACTCGTTGTTGCCTCCCTGTCAGATATTCTCTGATTCATTGCAGTGCCTTTCCTGTTACGTGCGCCTGATCCTCTAGCTTTTGAATTAACCTCGTGTGAGGAACTGTGTCGAACGCCTTCTAGCAGTCCAAGAAAATGCAGTCTATCTACCCCTCCCTCTCGTGTCTTACTTCTGTTACCTTGTCATAAAACTCCAGTAGGTTTGTGACACAGGATTTTCCTTCCCTGAAACCGTGCTGGTTGTCGTTTATAAGCTTGTGTCTTTCTAGGTGCTCCACCACTCTCCTCCTGATGATCTTCTCCATGACTTTGCATACTATACACGTCAGTGACACAGGTCTGTACTTTAATGCCTCGTGTCTGTCTCCTTTCTTAAAAATTGGGACTACATTTGCCATCTTCCACACCTCAGGTCGTTGCCCAGTTTCAATGGATGTGTTGAAGATTTTTGTTAGTGGCACACTCAATATCTCTGCTCCCCCTCTAAGGACCCACGGAGAAATGTCAGGTCCCACCGCTTTTGAGGTATCGAGTTCACATAGCAGCTTCTTCACCTCCTCCTCGGTTGTGTGTATTTCATCCAGCACTTGTTGGCCTCCCTATTCTGAATTCCTGGAGTCCTTCCTGTCTCCTCTGTAAATACTTCTTTAAATCTCATGTTGAGCTCCTCACATACCTCTTGGTCGTTTCTTGTGAACTCCCCACCTTCCTTCCTCAGCCTGATTACCTGGTCCTTGACTGTTGTTTTCCTCCTTGACTTTTGATGCTATGTCATTTTCGTATTGTCGCTGAGCTTCCCTTCTTACCTGTGCATATTCGTTTCGGCTCTTCGGCTAATCTCTTTATTTTCCTGGGTCCTTTGTCTTCTGTACTTTTTCCATTCTCTAGTGCACTTAGCTTTTGCCTCCCTACACCTTTGGGTGAACCAAGGACTCGTTCTGGTCTTCCCATTACTTCTGTTTCCCTTGGGAACAAACCGGATGTTGATACAGTGTTCCCTTATTGTGCCCACCGCACTCCTGCTTTTCAATAGTTTATTTTGCACTTCCATATCTTTCACTCCGATATGTTGTTATGGCAGTGTGTAGATTTGGAGTAAAGCCCTCAAATACTTTCCATGTATAAATTATCATGTATCTCTCTCTCCTCCGCTCCAGTGAGTACATGTTCAAGACTTAAAGCGTTCCCAGTAACTTTTTTACCCCAAAATTTTAGAGTCAAAAGATGAACCTAAGCGGGAGTACAGAAATTTTATTGCACATCTAGTCATAAGAAACCCCTGCCCAACAGATACAACCGACATGAAAACAGTAAGAGGTCCTGGAAACAGCGGGCACCTAGCCTTGTTCCCTCTATAACATCACAAAGGCTTGCTCACACAATAATAATAGGAAGCATAAATTATAAAATGGCTCGATAAAACCTTATTTATTATCATTTTAATATATGTACGTTCCGTATCTTGTCAATAATAAAGTCACTGTAAATAAAAACTTGCTAGGATTAATTAATCGGCTTCAACATTTTAACCTAAACTTAGGTTGTACTGGACATACATGTTAGACGTAGCTGTAGTGAGCTCAAAGAGGCAGTGTTACATTTACTGGCAACTTTAAAAATTTGATAAGACAAGGTACAGTATATAAAGAAGTTGGGAAGAATCAAGAGAACAGGAAATAACAGGGAGCATAACAAAAAGGACAGACCAACCCACACTACAAGATATCCTCACAACAAAGAAGGAAGTGAAGCTCCTAAAAAAAACGGCAGCAAAAACCACAGGAGGTGAGAGCACGTCGTCAAGAGTACTGGTGAAACACCCACCACTGCATCACCACACAAATATCTTCACAATCTTACTTCAGATAGGACAACTGACACATAACTGTGTAATATAATGTTTTGTAATGTTACATCAGTCATCAGCAGTAATATGTATAACGCATTTTTAAATATATGTTAATAATAATAGATAAATCGATTAAAAGAGAAATTTGCAGTTTACTTTTTGCTTGTTCAAACAATCCTCATCAACCTCAGGGCACAAGTTATAAGGTACACTATATTAACGTCTAAAAGTATTGAACTTCAATAATCATTATAACACATGAATTATTACTTTATTCGTCCCAGCTACACTAACAATACGTGTGTCGTCCCCTAATAAATATGAAGAACTGTGAATGCGGCACCATCAGCTGGAGTTGACACAGTTAACAATGCCACAACACACATCCACTAACTGAATTTTAACTAAGTCCAACTCTAACTTGTGCGTATGTTGCATTAATCAAGATCAGCCAATGTTATTGTGTTGACCTGAGACCATCCCAATTCATCTCTAGCTTCAACTTATTGTTCATATCATATTTTATTTACTCGTACGATTTTCTCGCTCTCAAGTTACTTAAATTACGTACCTTTATTTCCTCTTATTTATTCATAGTTACTATTATTGAAATATTTCTTTTCGTTTTCAATGTAAGTGGCTTGATCGTCCTTGGGGCCGCAGGAACTATGATCCCACAACAATATACAGAGATATGAACCATATAAGCAGAGATAAAGACAGGCAACCATAAAGACAAACCCACAAACATCAAGCACCGCCGATACGAAGGTAGCCTGAGTGCTTCAACCCAAGGACAAGCACCGCCGATACGAAGGTAGCCTGAGTGCTTCAACCCAAGGACAAGCACCGCCGATACGAAGGTAGCCTGAGTGCTTCAACCCAAGGACAAGCACCGCCGATACGAAGGTAGCCTGAGTGCTTCAACCCAAGGATAAGCACCGCCACAACAAACATCTACAAAATAAAAAGAGTAAGCATCACACCTGAACAAAAGCAAAGTATTGGAGCGTGCAGGCTGCGTCACTAACTACGCAACACTGACTCACCCAGGTAGTAAACATTAAGTCAAGATTTCCCCGTCACAACTTGAAGGAAAAACCATCACTCACCTGAACGAAAAAGCTTCCTGGAAATGGGAACAGGTGCTCAAGAAGAGCATAACTATTACCCGCGTTTAATTAGAACCTCAATAGAAATCAACAACAACAAAAAAAGCAGTCACGCTACACAGCAGAGATGGAACTGGATCCTATCAACGTGCCCAGAGTCTTGAAACCTAAGCGATGCATGAGCAATCACAACAATCATGGCAAAAGACAACAAGTCATGATTCAGTACGTGGGTCAGTTACAGTCAAGTCCTACATACCTGAGCCTACCTGTTGCCTACGTTTACTCGTTGCACCTCTGCTTTTCATTACGGGTATTATGCATTATTTGCCGACTCCAGCTCTCAAGAGTAATTTCAGTATGCAGGATTTGATATAGATGGTGATTTATCTTTTTCCGTCTGCGTTTCAGGGAGTACAGTTTGAGAAGCTCGGGGCTTTCCCAATAAAACAAGTGTTTAAGTGAATTGATACACATGGTGGCAGTTCTCTGTATACTAGCCAGATCTGCAACCACCTTTAAATGGTCCTGTTGGTGAGCAGCAATATTCTAGATAAGACAGTAAAAGCTCCTTGAGGAGTATTACCATTGATTATCACCTCTAGTTCCTGCTTATCATTTTCTTTACGGTTGTGATAGTAACACTGTTGTGATCCTGGAACGTAAGGGCCTCCAACTTTATTACAAGCTCTCTTACATGCCCTTACCTATCTGAAAAAAAAAATTCGTAGTCACTGTTTCTCTATCCAGTCCTAGACAAGGCCTCCTGGTTGTTGGCTTGATCAATCAGGCTGTTGGTATTAGCAGCATAGTCCACCATAGGCACCAGCACCACAACCCGGTTGATCAGTTGCTGACTTGACCTTGTAACGTTCCCTCTTGAAGACAGCCAGGGGTCTACTGATAATTTCCCTTAAGTATGAAGAGAGTCGGTTGAAGTGTTGATCGCATTACACCTAGTAAAGGGCACGTTGCACCATCTGCCAAGTCTCTTGCTTTCATAGGGAGTGATTTAGGGAGTGATTTAGGGAGTGATTTAGGGAGTGATTTCGGTGAACAGATTTGGGATAAAATCCAGAATTTTCAAGGTGTAAATTATGATGTATCGTTCTCGGCCACGTTTCTGGCAGAAGTATTCAAGTGACTTTAGGAGTTCATAATAATTTAGGTGATTGGCTGAATATATACAGGTAGTGAAGGTTATCTCTACATTCTCCAGATCTACAATTTTGCCTGCCTTTGTCAAAAGAGGTTGTTAGCTTACAGCAATATTCCAGTCTAGAGGGAACAAGTGAATTAAAGACTATCATCATTGGTTTGGCATTTCTTGTTTTGAAGGTTCTAGTTATCCAGATTGTTTAGCCCTGAGAGTCTGTTAGTAATATCTGTGATCCTTCAAAGTGAGATCTGATATTATCAACAAAATCCCTTACATTATTTTCCCACTCTATTGGGCGATTTGGGTATATTTTTTACTTGGCTCCAATTTTCATTTCTTAGTTTTTACTCTGCAGTTCAGCGTATGAACCATGGTGCGGCTGGTCAGGAACTGATTTCAGGAACTTACTAAGTTCCCTCTTAAAGACAGCCAAAGGGCAGCGTTCAGGGCAGGAGAAATATCAGAGCTGGAACAAATTCACAGATCGTTTACGGCTCACATTGAGCCATTGAAACATCTAAATTATTGGGAACGCCTTCAAGTCTTGAACATGTACTCATTGGAGCGGAGGAGAGAGAGATACATGATAATATATACCTGGAAAGTACTTGAGGGCCTGGTCCCAAATCCGCACACTGCCATAACAACATACTGGAGTGAGAGATATGGGAGGAAGTGTAAAATAAACCCAGTGAGGAGCAGGGGTGCGGTGGGGACAATACGGGAGCACTGTATTAACATCCGGAGTCCTAGACTATTCAACATCTTACCAGAAGATATCAGAAACACGGCTGGAACCAGTGTAGAAGCCTTCGAGAGGAAACTGGACAAGTATCTTCATCGGGTGCCAGATCAACCAGGCTGTGATGGATATGTGGGGCAGCGGGCCTCCAGCAGCAACAGCCTGGTTGACCAGGCAAGCACCAGACGAGCCTGGCCCATGGCTGGGCTCAGAGTAGATAAACTCTCGAAACTCTTCAAAGCTCTTCAAAGGTATGATGGGAGGCTGTTGAAAAGTCTAGTTTCTTACACTTAGTGTTCTCTTGGTGCACTCATGGTGCCACTACTTTTCACTGGGGTATATTGCACTGTTTGCCGTAAGGAGTGATTTCTGTGTGCAGATTTGGAACCAACCCCTCTAAGATTTTCTAGGTGTAAATTGTGATGCAGCTTTCCCACTTGCATTCCAGAGAGTACACGTAGGAGGACTTCAAATGTTCCCAGTAATTTAGGTGCTTTACTGAATTTATATATGCAGTGAGGATTCACTGTACATTCTGTAGGCTTTTGCAAAGTCTGTGTACACTAAATCTGCATCTTGTTTATCTTTCAGTGGATCCAAGATCATGTCATAATGGTCCAGCCACTGCAAGACGCAAGAGCGACCTGCTCTAAATCCATGTTGCCTTGGGTTGTACAACTGTTGTAGATGCATCTGTTTAGTAATCTTGCTTCCTAAAATTCTTTGGACCACTATGATAATGTGGGACATCGGTGCTGTCGATCTAGAGCTTCTGTCGATTGCACCCATTCGTTGAACATCTTATTTCTGTGGTTAACTTGAAGATGTTTTCAATGAGATAAAGTTCTAAGAGGTTCTTGATGAATTCCAATCTGAAACGGATTTTAGCATTGTCTGCAAAAGATGATACGATGCTATGAGTTGTGTGTAAGGTGAGAAGGATAAAGATAATCGGCGCGATTACTGTGCATAATGAAAGAGGGCTTTATACCGTGGAGGCTTTTGAGAAGTTTGCTGCAAAAGTGCGGAGATCATGAGAATAGATGGCAATGTGAGTCTACCTGCGGTATGCCCAGTGCTCCTCGCAAGACAGTGTTTTTTTTTTTGTGAGTGTGTACTCACCTAGTTGTGGTTGCAGGGGTCGACTCACAGCTCCTGGCCCCCGCCTCTTCACTGGCCGCTACCGGGTCACTCTCCCTGGGCCATGAGCTTTATCATACCTCTTCTTAAAGCTATGTATGGAACCTGCCTCCACTACATCGCTTCCCAAACTATTCCACTTCCTGACCACTCTGTGACTGAAGAAATATTTCCTAACATCTCTTTGATTCATCTGAGTCTTCAACTTCCAACTGTGTCCCCTTGTTACTGTGTCCCATCTCTGGAACATTCTGTCTTTGTCAATTCCTCTCAGTATCTTATATGTCGTTATCATGTCCTCCCTCTCTCTCCTGTCCTCCAGTGTCGTCAGGTCGATTTCCCTTAACCTCTCCTCGTAGGACATACCCCTTAGCTCTGGGACTAGTCTTGTTGCAAACCTTTGCATCTTCTCTAGCTTCTTGACGTGCTTGGCTAGGTGTGGGTTCCAAACTGGTGCTGCATACTCCAGTATGGGCCTAACGTACACAGTGTACAGAGTCCTGAACGATTCTTTATTAAGATGTCGGAATGCTGTTCTTAGGTTTGCTAGGCGCCCATATGCTGCAGCAGTTATTTGGTTGATGTGCGCCTCAAGAGATGTGCCTGGTGTTATACTCACCCCAAGATCTTTTTGCACTTGGTGGGGTTGAACTCCAGGAGCCAATTGCTGGACTAGGCTTGCAGCCTGTCCAGAGCCCTTTGTAGTTCTGCATCTGTGTGTGTGTGTGTGTGTGTGTGTGTGTGTGTTTTAGATAAACAAGTGTGAGAAAGAAACCACCACTCCATCCTCCAAGCGCAGGAAAAATTCACTCATGTTACTTCCAATGTTCGGAACGCTGGCTTAGTGCTACAGCAACGCTGAAGGCACCGACAACACCTGCAGTACCGTTAACATCTATATAAACCATCATCAGTATCTACTCAGCAGCGTCGCAATAAACAATTATGCACCGCACCAGGACCCCAGTCATAACATCCCAAGGTTTCTTTCCTCTGCGACCAACAAGAAATCCCCCAAGTTGTCAACAAGACGAAGCCACAAGAAGACAACAGCAGCCTGTGGCCATCACCCCAAAACATCAACTGGTAATCACTGCTCCAAAACATCAACCTCCAATCCATGCACTCCAACAACAAACCTCCATCACAAGTGCCACTCCTGCCAAAAGATTCTAGGAAAACCTGACACGAAGAAAAGCAACAGAAGGAAAATGCGAAGGCAATCTCACGAGAAAATCTCAAAATCCAGAGATATGACAACTTTACAATCATGCCCCAGCGAGCCATTCTGTACAACCATGCTCCAGAGATAGACCCGTTTAACAACCATGCTCCAGAGATAGACCGGTTTAACAACCATGCTCCAGATAAATCCTAAGCTATCACAGCCTATCCTGATGCACCATAGACTAATCTAACCAAGAAATCTATTACTCTCTGAACCTAACTTAACATAACTAATAACTATACACTAACACAATCTAGTATACCCTAACACAACACAACCTAGTATACCCTAATACAACCTAAAACAACATAGTATACCCTAGCACAATAAAATACTAGGATATACAGGTCGGGGTGTAACATAAACATCAGCTATTTAGAATATTTAAAGAAAATATTACTCTATCTTACAGAAACTAACATTGTTTTGTCCGGGTGGCAACGCACTCAGCTCATACTGAGTGACCGTGGTTCGATTTCCGGCATGGGTGGAAACGAAGGGCACGTTTTCTTACACCTGCTGCCCCTATTCACCTAACAGTAAGTACCTGGGTGTTAGTCGACTGCTGTGGGTCGCATCCTGAAGATGATAGCAAACCTTAGCCACGGATGAGAATTGAATGAGCCGAGGTAGGATAACAGCACTTGGACTGTAAAACTGATTTGTGTAATAAATATCAGTAACCAACGAAGAAGACAGCTAGAGAAGAACCTCTTAACGGACCCAGTTGATAATATTTTGGCGTCTCAGTAAAACAGCCAGCGGCCACAATACTGAGCCACAAGTCTCCCCCTTGCTGGAAACTAGGAAAAAAGTAGGTAGCGCACCTGTCGCGCAGTTACCAGACGGAGGATCGAGCCTCTTTGCGCTGAATGATCAATTGGTGTTATCACTAAAAAAAGAATGAACTCAGCTTGCTGAAAGCCACACTGTTAGGGGGAAGATATATCAGAGGAATCAACAACCCTCTGACCGACCCAGACCGTCAACGTGACAGGAAACGCGGCACTCCAACTCCTGTGTGTTCCTCAGTTCAGATCATACAATGGAAAGCTCAGGGCTTCCGGAATAAAACTCGTCTGATAAAAAAATCATCATCTCTGTCGGAATCATGTTCTGTGTCTCAGTCACAGCTGGCTAAGAACCATGGCCATTGATGCGGAAAAAATTGTTGAACATTTGACAACAGCTAGGACAAAGAATCTATATGAGAGAATCAAATTGTCATACTGTGCGCCCAGAGACAAACTATCTATAATTCAATCTACTGCTACACACCGAATTAAGTATATATATATAAGCCCATGTCGAAGACGACAAGAGTGCCGTGAATCCGGTAACAAGCGCACAGAATCTTGAGTCCGTAACGATGGACACCCCACGGATGAAGAGTTGCTGATCACTACAATACTGCTGAGTCTACCGGCTCATCACTACAATACTGCTGAGTCTACCGGCTGATCACTACAATACTGCTGAGTCTAGCGGCTCATCACTACAATACTGCAGAGTCTAGCGGCTCATCACTACAATACTGCTGAGTCTAGCGGCTCATCACTACAATACTGCTGAGTCTAGCGGCTCATCACTACAATACTGCTGAGTCTAGCGGCTCATCACTACAATACTGCTGAGTCTAGCGGCTCATCACTACAATACTGCTGAGTCTAGCGGCTCATCACTACAATACTGCTGAGTCTAGCGGCTCATCACTACCATACTGCTGAGTCTAGCGGCTCATCATTACCATACTGCTAAGTCTAGCGGCTCATCACTACAATACTGCTGAGTCTAGCGGCTCATCACTACAATACTGCTGAGTCTAGCGGCTCATCACTACAATACTGCTGAGTCTAGCGGCTCATCACTACAATACTGCTGAGTCTAGCGGCTCATCACTACAATACTGCTGAGTCTAGCGGCTCATCACTACAATACTGCTGAGTCTAGCGGCTCATCACTATAATACTGCTGAGTCTAGCGGCTCATCACTACAATACTGCTGAGTCTAGCGGCTCATGCTACACAACAGACTCGGCAGCACGTTGCTCTTCACACAGACTCCTCAGCTGGCCCAGTCACATGAACACAACCACAGGACAACATAAGACTAATCACCTCAATCATAACCAAATTACATGTTCTAAATATACAGCGAAATAAAAGCACTCTAACATAAATGTCAGGAAATGAGGATGAAGAAACAGATGCCAAATTAGCCACCAGGGAGAAGAAAGAACTTTTCCAAACACCAATTAGCCTACAACAGACTAAACTAATGATTCAACATTGTACTACAAATACGAAAGACCCTTAACCACGCACCATCATCAGAATCCTGGAGTAAGATGGTTTCGCAGCTAGAACACACACTTGCATGCATATATTTATTAGCTTCACCTCTGATACTTCACCAGAAAGCGAAAATTAATGAAAATGGCGGAGAAGTACAAAGTCAGCAATGCAGAACAACAATATAAATATTGTCACCTCCCAGCAAACATTAGAGGGATTACCAATAGACCCCTGACTGTCTTCAAGAAGGCACTGGACAGGCACCTAAAGTCAGTACCTGACTAACCGCTCTGTGGTTCGTACGTCAGTTTGCGTGCGGCCGGCAGTAACAACCTGGTTGATCAGACTCTGATCCACCATGAGGCCTGGTCTCAGACCGAGCCGCGGGGGCGTTGACCCCCGAAATCCTCTCCAGGTAAACCACCACCTGCGAGAGTGCCAGAGATACCTCACTAAGTCACCTTATATTCCCACCATAACCACTGATTCAGGAACTAACCAAAACTGCTTAATATTTATTTCTACAGATAATAACTTGATACCTACAGCAGCTTAACTAGAATTGTCGACACAATGTTAGGTAAATGGACACCGATGCAATTAATGTGACATTTTATAAACCCTGCAATAATACAGCAACCTAGAGTTGCCTCCATTCATACTACTACCACCTATCTTTCACCTCACGTTGTATATATATATATTTTATTTTTTTTCAACAAGTCGGCCGTCTCCCACCGAGGCAGGGTGACCCAAAAAGAGAGAAAATCCCCAAAAAGAAAATACTTTCATCATTCAACACTTTCACCACACTCATACATAATCACTGTCTTTGCAGAGGCGCTCAGATACGACAGCTGAGAATAGTCCCTCCCAACTGTCACTATCCCAGACTCCTCCTTTAAAGTGCAGGCATTGTACTTCCCATTTCCAGGACTCAAGTCCAACTAAATTAATTAGCTGGTTTCCCTGAATCCCTTCACAAAATATTACCCTGCTCACACTCCAACAGCTCGTCAGGTCCCAAAAACCATTCGTCTCCATTCACTCTAACACGCTCACAACATGCTTGCTGGAAGTCCAAGCCCCTCGTCCACAAAACCTTCTTTACCCCCTCCCTCTAACCTTTTCGAGGACGACCCCTACCCCGCCTTCCTTTCCCTACAGATTTATACGCTCTCCAAGTCATTCTACTTTGATCCATTCTCTCTAAATGACCAAACCACCTCAACAACCCCTTCTTCAGGCCTCTGACAAATACTTTTAGTAACTCCACATCTCCTCCTAATTTCCACACTCTGAATTTTCTGCATAATATTTACACCACACATTGCCCTTAGACAGGACATCTCCACTGACTCCAGCCTCCTCCTCGCTGCAGCATTTGCAATCCATGCTTCATACCCATAAAAGAGTGTTGGTACGACTATACTTTCGTACATTCCCTTCTTTGCCTCCATGGATAACGTTCTTTGTCTCCACAGATACCTCAACGCACCACTCACATTTTTTCCTTCATCAATTCTATGGTTAACCTCATCCTTCATAAACCCATCCGCTGATAAGTCAACTCCCAAATATCTGAAAACATTTACTTCTTCCATACTTCCTCTCTCCAATGTGATATCCAATTTTTCTTTATTTAAATCATTTGATACCCTCATCACCTTACTCTTATCTATGTTCACTTTCAACTTTCTACCTTTACACACCCTCCCAAACTCGTCAACTAACCTTTGCAACTTTTCTTTAGAATCTCCCATAAGCACAGTATCATCAGCAAAAAGTAACTGTGTCAACTCCCATTTTGCATTTAATTCCCCATAATTTAATCCCACCCCTCTCCCCAACACCCTAGAATTTACTTCTTTTACAACCCCATCTATAAATATATTAAACAACCATGGTGACATTACACATCCCTGTCTAAGACCTACTTTTACTGGGAAGTAATCTCCCTCTCTCCTACACACCCTAACCTGCGCCTCACTATCCTCAAAAAATCTTTTTACAGCCCTCAGTAACTTATATATATATATATATATATATATATATATATATATCTAGCTCCTGGAGAGCAAAACGTTGCCACAATAAGATGTTACATTATTTACATCTGTGTCTATTTTCCATCCACATAAACTCACTCTCACACTAACAAGTAAAACAAAGATAGTCTTAATTAGAGCTGTGCCACAGTATCGGTACTGGTATAAGTATTGGCGAACACTGGCTAATTTTTAAGATATCGGTATCGGCAAAAATTATGGTAACGTGCCATTCCTAGTGATAATACATATTTGAATGGAGACGCACATTCCGTTTGAGCTGCTGCATGTCAACACTGAAGAGTGCCAAGTGTTCTTCCACAGACACTAAATTTATCTTTAAAGACTTTCAGTCAAGGACATAACTATTTCATATGAGGTCGATCAGACCAGCAGAGGGAAGTCATGGTCTGGGACTTGGCTGCGAGGAATGTGAATCTTGAAATAGACTCCAGGTAGGTAGACTGAAGGTATGCTGCCAAGCAAGAGGCTCGATCTGGGCCCTGGTCGCAGGAGCGGTGACTCCTGGATCATCTTCAGGTAATGAACCACTTGCTACATTATAAGATGATCAACACCCACGTCGAATGATTTAAAAACCAACTCTCTCACTCCAAGCCTGACTAAAAGTTTTTTTCTTTTTCATTCGTGGCTGGATGATGGCACCTATTTGTGGTTGCTACACAAATAGGTCACTACTAGGTCACTCTTCCTGCTCCATGAGCTTTATCATAGCTTTTCTTAAAACTATATAGGGTTCCTGCCTCCACTACATCACTTGCCAGACTATTCCACTTCCTGACAACTCTATGACTGAAGAAATACTTCCTAACATCCCTCTGACTCATCTGAGTCTTCAATTTCCAATTGTGACCCCTTGTTTATGTGTCCCATCTCTGGAACATCCTGTCTCTGTCCACCTTGTCAATTCCTCACAGTATTTTGTATGTCGTTATCATGTCTCCCCTAACTCTCCTGTCCTCCAGTGTCATCAGGCCGATTTCCCTTAACCTTTCTTCGTAGGACAATCCCCTTAGCTCTGGAACTAGTCTTGTTGCAAACCTTTGCACTTTTTCTAATTTCTTGACGTGCTTGACCAGGTGTGGGTTCCAAACTGGTGCTGCATACTCCAGTATGGGCCTGACGTACACGGTGAACAGTCTTGAACGATTCCTTACTGAGGTATCGGAACGCTATTCTCAGGTTCGCCAGGCGCCCATATGCTGCTGCAGTTACCTGGTTGATGTGCAACTCACGAGATGTACTCGGTATTATACTCACCCCAAGATCCTTTTTCTTGAGTGAGGTTTGCAGTCTTTGACCACCTAGCCTATACTCTCTCTGCGGTCTTCTTTGCTCTTCCCCGATCTTCATTACTTTGCATTTGGCGGGGTTAAATTTGAGGAGCCAGTTGCTGGACCACGCGTCCAGCCTGTCCAAATCTCTTTATAGTCCTGCCTGATCATCATCCGATTTCATTCTCCTCATTAACTTCACATCATCTGCAAACAGGAACACTTCTGATTCTATCCCTTTCGTAATGTCATTCACATATACCAAAAATAGCGCTGGTCCTAGGACTGACCCCTGTGGAATCCCGCTCGTCACAGGCGCCCACTCTGACACCTCGTCACGTACCATGACTCGTTGTTGCCTCCCTGTCAGGTATTCTCTGATCCATGCAGTGCCCTTCATGTTATGCGTGCCTGATCCTTTAGCTTTTGCACTAATCTCTTGTGAGGAACTGTGTCGAAGGCCTTCTTGCAGTCCAAGAAAATGCAATCTACCCACCCCTCTCTCTCGTGTCTTACTTCCGTTACCTTGTCATAAAACTCCAGTAGGTTTGTGACACAGGATTTTCCTTCCCTGAATCTGTGCTGGTTGTCGTTTATAAGTTTGTTCCGTTCTAGGTGCTATACCACTCTCCTCCTGATAATCTTCTTCATGACTTTGCATACTATACACGTCAGTGACACTGGTCAGTAGTTTAGTGTCTCGTGCCTGTGTCCTTTCTTAAATATAGGGACTGCATTTGCTGTCTTCCATACCTTAGGTGGTTGCCCAGTTTCAATGGATGTGTTGAAAATTGTCGTTAGTACCACACACAGCGTCTGCTCCCTCTTAAGGACCCACGGAGAGATATTGTCCGGTCCTACTGCCTTTGAGGTATCAAGTTCACTTAGCAGCTTCTTCACCTCATCATTTGTGTGTATTTCATCCAGCACTTGTTGGCATATCCCTTGTTGGTATGCCCTCCTAATCTGATTTCCCGGAGTCCTTTCTGTCTCCACTGTAAATACTTCCTTAAATCTCGTGTTGCGCTCCTCACATACTTCTTGGTCGTTTCTTGTGAGCTCCTCACCTTCTTTCCTCAGCCTGATTACCTGGTCCTTGACTGCTGTCTTCTTCTTGATGTGGCTATACAACAGCTTCGGGTCAGACTTCACTTTCGAGGCTATGTTGTTTTCGTACTGTCGCTGGGCCTCCCTCCTTATCTGTGCATCCTCGTTTCTGGCTCTCCGACTAATCTCTATTTTCTTGAGTCCTTTGTCTTCTGTATTTTTTCCATTCTCTAGCACACTTAGTTTTTGTATCCCTACACCTTTGGGTAAACCAAGGGCTAGTTCTGGTCTTCCCATTATTTCTGTTGCCCTTGGGAACAATCCTTTCCTCTGCAACCTCGCATTTTGTTGTCACATAGTCCATCATTTCGTTTACTGATTTTCCTACCAATTCTCTTTCCCACTAAAACTCCTGCAGGAAGTTCCTCATACCTGTGTTATCCCCCCTTTTGTGGCCTGGCTTTTCCCAGCCTACTCCTGTTACCTTGTCCACTTGTAACTCTACTATGTATTCAAAGCTCAGAACCACGTGATCACTAGCTCCAAGGGGCCTTTCATACGTGATGTCCTCAAAGTCCGAGCTATTCGGGGCGAATATATTTTTTTTCGTTAAGTTCAGAAAGATTTTTGCGAAATTATTGCATACACAAATTTTCGTTTGCCTTATTCGTCAAGAAGTGCGTTGCTATTTAAGCCAAAATCGCAAGTTTTACCAATTCGGCATGACATTATATATATATATATATATATATATATATATATATATATATATATATATATATATATATATATATATATATATATATATATATGTCGTGCCGATTAGGTAAAACTGGTCAATTAGCAAGAACTCATTAAAAATTAAGTCCTTTCTAAAATTTTCTCTTATACGTTTAAAGATATATTTTTTTCATTTATGTTAATGTAAAAATTTATAATTTTGTACCAAGAGAGACTTTGAAAACCTACCTAACCTTATTATAACAAGTGCAATTTAATTTAGCCTAACCCAACTAAATATATTTTAGATACTTTACAGTAATTTAATAATAAACAAACACAATAAAATATATTTTTTTCGTTATGTTCAGAATGATTTTTACGAAATTATTGAACACACAAATTTTCGCTTGTCTTATATGGCAAGATGAGCGTTGCGATTTAAGCCAAAATCGCAAGTTTTACCTAATCGGCACGACACACACACACACACACACACACACACACACACACACACACACACACACACACACATTATATATATATATATATATATATATATATATATTAAATGGAGAGTTGGAGGTATCGGGAAGATGGAGGGAATATTTTGAGGAGTTGTTAAATGTTGATGAAGACAGGGAAGCTGTGATTTCGTGTATAGGGCAAGGAGGAATAACATCTTGTAGGAGTGTGGAAGAGCCAGTTGTGAGTGTGGGGAAAGTTCGTGAGGCAGTGGGTAGAATGAAAGGGGGTAAGGCAGCTGGGATTGATGGGATAAAGATAGAAATGTTAAAAGCAGGTGGGGATATAGTTTTGGAGTGGTTGGTGCTATTATTTAATAAATGTATGGAAGAGGGTAAGGTACTTAGGGATTGGCAGAGAGCAAGTATTGTTCCTTTGTATAAAGGCAAAGGGGACAAAAGAGTGCAAAAATTATAGGGGAATAAGTCTGTTGAGTGTATGTACCTGGTAAAGTGTATGGTAGAGTTATTATTGAAAGAATTAAGAGTAAGATAGCAGATGAACAAGGGGGCTTTAGGAAAGGTAGGGGGTGTGTAGACAATGTGTTTACAGTGAAACAAAGGTGAACAGTATTTGGATAAGGGTAAAGAGGTTTTTGTGGCATTTATGGATTTGGAAAAGACGTATGATAGGGTGGATAGGGTTGGGGCAATGTGGCAGATGTTGCAGGTGTATGAAATAGGAGGTAGGTTACTGAAAGCAGTGAAGAGTTTTTATGAGGATAGTGAGGATCAGGTTAGTGTGTGAAGGAGGGAGGGGGACTATTTCCCAGTAAAAGTGGGCCTTAGACAAGGATGTGTGATGTCACCGTGGTTGTTCAATATATTTATAGATGGGGTTGTAAGAGAAGTGAATGCGAGGGTCTTGGCAAGAGGTGTGGGGTTAAAAGATAAAGAATCAAATACAAAGTGGGAGTTGTCACAGATGCTTTTTGGTGATGACACTGTGCTTTTGGGAGATTCTGAAGAGAAGTTGGTGGATGAATTTGGTAGGGTGTGTAAAAGAAGAAAATTGAAAGTGAATATAGGAAAAAGTAAGGTGATTGGATATCAGATTGGAGGGAGAGAGTATAGAGGAGGTGAATGTATTCAGATATTTGGGAGTGGACATGTCAGCAGATGGGTCTGCACTTCGGAGTCTGTGGAGACAAAGAACCTTGTCCATGGAAGTAAAGAGGGGAAGGTATGAGAGTATAGTTATACCAACACTCTTATATGGGTGTGAAGCTTGGGTGATGAATTTTGCAACGAGGAGAAGGCTGGAGGCAGTGGAGATGTCATGTCTGAGGTCAATGTGTGGTGTGAATATAATGCAGAGAATTCGGAGTTTGGAAATTAGGAGGAGGTGCGGGATTACCAAAACTATTATCCAGAGGGCCGAGGAGGGGTTGTTGAGGTGGTTCGGACATGTAGAGAGAATGGAACGAAACAGAATGACTTCGAGAGTGTATAAATCTGTAGTGGAGGGAAGGCGGGGTAGGGGTCGGCCTAGGAAAGGTTGGAGGGAGGGGGTAAAGGAGGTTTTGTGTGCGAGGGGCTTGGACTTCCAGCAAGCATGTGTGTGCGTATTTGATAGGATTGAATGGAGACAAATGTTTTTTTAATACTTGACGTGCTGTTGGAGTGTGAGCAAAGTAACATTTATGAAGGGATTCAGGGAAATCGGCAGGCCGGACTCGAGTCCTGGAGATGGAAAGTACAGTGTCTGCACTCTGAAGGAGGGGTGTTAATGTTGCAGTTTTATAACTGTAGTGTAAAGCACCCCTCTGGCAAGACAGTGATGGAGTGAATGATGATGAAAGTTTTTCTTTTTCGGGCCACCCTGCCTTGGTGGGAATCGGCCGATGTGTTAATATAATATATATATATATATATATATATATATATATATATATATATATATATACATATATATAAACCATCCTGCCAGGTGACTGTGAAACAAACCTGAAACTGTTTTACATGATGGTAGGATTGCTGGTGTCTTTTTTCTGTCTCATAAACATGCAAGATTTCAGGTACGTCTTGCTACTTCTACTTACACTTAGGTCACACTACGCAAACATGTACACGTTTATGTATACACACTCATCTGAGTTTTCTTTGATTTTATCTTAATAGTTCTTGTTCTTATTGCTTTTCCCTTTCATATCCATGAGGAAGTGGAATAAGAATCTTTCCTCCGTAAGCCATGCGTGTTGTAAAAGTCAACTAAAATGCCGGGAACAATGGGCTAGTAACCCCTTTTCCTGTATAGCTTACTAAAAAGAAGAAGAAGAAAACCGTCAAAGTGGATGTTTGAATGTGCGTGGATGTTGTGCGAATGATAAGAAAGAGATGATTGTAGATGTTATGAATGAAAAGAAGCTGGATGTCCTGGCTTTAAGTGAGACAAAGCTGAAGGGGGTAGGAGAGTTTCAGTGGGGAGAAATAAATGGGATTAGATCAGGGGTTTCAAATAGAGTTAGAGCTAAAGAAGGAGTGGCAATAATGTTGAATAATCAGTTATAGCAGGTAAAGAAGGAATATAAATGTATAAATTCAAGGATTATGTGGAGTAAAATAAAGGTTGGATGTGAAAAGTGGGTTATAGTAAGTGTTTATGCACCTGGAGAAGAGAGAAGTGTAGAGAGAGAGAGAGATTTTGGGAAATGTTGAGTGAGTGTGTGGGAAGTTTTGAACCAAGTGAGAGAGTAATTGTGGTTGGGGATCTTAATGCTAAAGTGGGTAAAAATGTTGTGGATGGAGTAGTAGGTAAATTTGGGGTGCCAGGGGTAAATGTAAATGGGAACCATTAATTGAGCTATGTGTAGAAAGAGGTTTGGTAATAAGTAATACATATTTTATGAAAAAGAGAATAAATAAATATACAAGGTATGATATAGCACGTAAGGAAAGTAGTTTGTTGGATTATGTATTGGTGGATAAAAGGTTGATGAGTAGGCTTCAGGATGTACATGTTTATAGAGGGGCAACGGATATATCAGATCATTATTTGGTTGTAGCTACAGTTAGAGTAAAAGGTAGATGGGACAAAAGAAAATGGCAACAGCAAGTAAGAGAGAGGTAAAAGTGTATAAACTAAGGGAGGAGGAAGTTAGGGTGAGATATAAGCAACTATTGGCAGAAAGGTGGGCTAGTGCAAGTAGGAGTAGTGGGGGGGTTGAAGAGAGTTGGGATAGTTTTAAAAATGCAGTATTAGAATGTGGGGCAGAAGTTTGTGGCTATAGGAGGGTGGGTGCAGGAGGAAAGAGGAGTGAGTGGTGGAATGAAGAAGTAAAGGGTGTGATAAAAGAGAAAAGGTAGCTTATGAGAGGTTTTTACAAAACAGAAGTGTTAATAGAATAGCAGAGTATATGGAGAGTAAAAGAAAGGTGAAGAGAGTGGTGAGAGAGTGCAAAAGAAGAGCAGATGAAAGAATGGGAGAGGCTCTCAAGAAATTTTGCTGAAAACAAGAAAATTTTTTGGAGTGAGATAAACAAGGTAAGAAAGCCTAGGGAACGAATGGATTTGTCAGTTAAAAACAGAGTAGGGAGTTAGTAGATGGGAGCTGGAGGTATTGGGTAGATGGCGGAATATTTTGAGGAACTTTTAAATGTCGATGAAAAAAGGGAGGCGGTAATTTCATGTACTGGCCAGAGAGGTACAACATCGTTTAGGAGTGAAGAAGAGCAGGATGTGAGTGTGGGGGAGGTGCGTGAGGCATTATGTAGAATGAAAGGGGCTAAAGCAGCTGGAATTGACGGAATCATGACAGAAATGTTAAAAGCAGGGGGGGATATAGTGCTGGAGTGGTTGGTATTTTTGTTTAATAAATGTATGAAAGAGGGGAAGGTACCTAGGGATTGGCAGAGAGCATGTATAGTTCCTTTATATAAAGGGAAGGGGGATAAAAGAGAGTGTAAAAATTATAGGGGAATAAGTTTACTGAGTATACCAGGTAAAGTGTATGGCAGGGTTATTATTGAAAGAATTAGAGGTAAGACAGAGAGTAGGATTGCAGATGAGCAAGGAGGCTTTAGAGTGGGTAGGGGATGTGTAGATCAAGTGTTTACAGTGAAGCATATATGTGAACAGTATTTAGAAAAAGGTAGATAATTTTTTATTGCATTTATGGATTTAGAAAAGGCATATGATAGAGTGGATAGGGGAGCAATGTGGCAAATGTTGCAAGTGTATGGAATAGGTAGTAAGTTACTGAAGGCTGTAAAGAGTTTTTATGAGGATAGTGAGGCTCAGGTTAGGGTGTGTAGGAAAGAGGGAGATTACTTCCCGGTAAAAGTAGGTCTTAGACAGGGATGTGTAATGTCACCATGGTTGTTTAATATATTTATAGATGGGGTTGTAAAAGAAGTAAATGCTAGGGTGTTGGGGAGAGGGTGGGATTAAATTATGGAGAATTAAATGCAAAATGGGAGTTGACACAGTTACTTTTGCTGATGATACTGTGCTTATGGGAGATTCTAAAGAAAAGTTGCAAAGGTTAGTGGACGAGTTTGGGAGTGTGTAAAGGTAGAAAGTTAAAAGTGAACATAGATAAGAGTAAGGTGATGAGGGTATCTAACGATTTAAATAAAGAAAAATTGGATATCACATTGGAGAGAGGGATTATGGAAGAAGTAAATGTTTTCAGATATTTGGGAGTTGATGTGTGAGCGGATGGGTTTATGAAGGATGAGGTTAACCATAGAATTGATGAAGGAAAAAAGGTGAGTGGTGCATTGAGGTATTTGTGGAGACAAAAAACGTTATCCATGGAGGCAAAGAAGGGAATGTACGAAAGTATAGTGGTACCAACACTCTTATATGGGTGTGAAGCATGGGTTGCAAATGCTGCAGCGAGGAGGAGGCTGGAGGCAGTGGAGATGTCCTGTCTAAGGGCAATGTGTGGTGTAAATATTATGCAGAAAATTCGGAATGTGGAAATTAGGAGAAGGTGTGGAGTTACTAAAAGTATTTGTCAGAGGGCTCAAGAGGGGTTGTTGAGGTGGTTTGGTCATTTAGAGAGAATGGATCAAAGTAGAATGACTTGGAGAGCGTATAAATCTGTGGGGGAAGGAAGGCGGGGTAGGGGTCGTCCAAGAAAAGGTTGGAGGGAAGGGGTAAAGGAGGTTTTGTGGGCGAGGGCTTGGACTTCCAGCAAGCATGTGTGAGCGTGTTAGATAGGAGTGAATGGAGACGAATGGTTTTTGGGACATGACGATCTGTTGGAGTGTGAGCAGGGTAACATTTTGTGAAGGGATTCAGGGAAACCAGTTAATTGATTTAGTTGGACTTGAGTCCTGGAAATGGGAAGTACAATGCCTGCACTTTAAAGGAGGGGTCTGGGATAGTGACAGCTGGGAGGGACTATTCTCAGCTGTCGTATCTGAGCGCCTCTGCAAAGACAGTGATTATGTATGAGTGTGGTGAAAGTGTTGAATGATGATGAAAGTATTTTCTTTTTGGGGATTTTCTTTCTTTTTTGGGTCACCCTGCCTCGGTGGGAGACGGCCGACTTGTTGAAAAAAAAAATAAAAAAAATAAACAAACATTCTCTCTCAGTCCACAGCATGATTCGAACCTGCACATTCTGTACTTTAGCCACACAGGAGATAATAAGAACATCCCTACTATAACCCTAGGAGTTAATGCGAATAAAATCATCAGAATGCGGGTGAGCAGGTATCTTAGTTATCTAGGAGATGTTCATGAAGTTAGTCTTAAACCATGTGACTCAGTGAGGCTGTACTGGGTGGGTCCTGACTTCTGATTGGATGGGAAGATAAGTCACCCTGGGTATGTGATAGGCTGAGTGCATGGCTGGGCTCCACGGTTGGAAGGAGCAAGGGGAAGCACCAGTAATCACTACTTAACTCATCCTCGTACCCACTGTCGCCAGCGTTACATATTAAAGTGTACTGCTACTTTCTCAACTCTTAGACGTGAGCCTCGCGTGACTCTCTGCAGGAGTTCCCTGTATTCATGATGATGGGTTGCCACCTGGAGGACAGGGAGGCAGTTATCAACGTGAGCCACGCAAAAAACACGATTGGTAAAGTGTCACATTTATTGCTAGTAGTGTAAAGTTGCTTCTGGCATCTCTCAGAGAGCTTCTACTCTTATTAACTGCTTTAGTAACACCCGCTTGCCACACTGATTATATTGCCCTCTGGTTATGCTTTATTTTTTGTGTTTGACTGGCAGAGGCTCCCATATCTCAAATTTTTAAATGAAAAAGTGTAAGCTTTGAAAGATGACACTGTGTGATAAACTGCTTGCTGGAGGTGACTTCCTGGAGGTGATGTGGAGGCAAACATTGGGAGGTGATAGTGAGTAGCATCACTAGTGATACCTGACAACCTTGGTGCGGCAACACCCACCCAGCACTACTCTCACTCACTCACACACACACACACACACACACACACACACACACACACACACACACACACACACACACACACGGGGTCAGGAGCTGAGTATCGACCCCTGCAACCACAATTAGGTGAGTACACACACACACACACACACACACCAGAGTGCTGTTTTTAGTATTTGTGAACGACATGACGGAAGGAATAGACTCTTAAGTGTCCCTGTTTGCAGATTATGTAAAGTTGAGAATTCAATCGGACGAGGACCAGGCAAAACTACAAAGGGACCTGGACAGGCTGCAGGCTTGGTCCAGAATCTGGCTCCTGGAGTTTAACCTCACCAAGTGCAAAGTCATGAAGATTGGTGAAGAACAAAGAAGACCGCAGACGGAGTACAGTCTAGGTCAGACACTACAAACCTCACTCAAAGAATAGGATCTTGGTGTGAGCATAACACCGATCACATCTCCTGAGGCGCACATCAACCAAATAACTGCTGCAGCATACGGACGCCTAACAAACCTAAGAACAGCATTCCGACATCTTAACAAGGAATCGTTCAGGACCCTGTACACTGTGTACGTTAGGCCCATACTGGAATATGCAACACCAGTTTGGAACCCACACCTAGCCAAGCACGTAAGGAAACTAGAGAAAGTGCAAAGGTTTGCAACTAGACTGGTCCCGGAGCTAAGAGAAATGTCCTACGAGGAAAGGTCAAGAGAAATCGACCTGACGACATTGGAGGATAGGAGAGATAGGATATGATAACGACATACAAAATACTGAGAGGAATCGACAAGGTGGACAGAGACAGGATGTTCCAGAGATGGGACACAGCAACAAGGGGTCACAGTTGGAAGTTGAAGACTCAGATGAATCACAGGGATGATAGGAAGTATTTCTTCAGTAACAGAGTTGTCGGTAAGCGTAATAATCTGGGAAGTGATGAAGTGGAGGCAGGATCCATACATAACTTTAAGAAGACGTATGATAAAGCTCATGGAGCGGGAAGAGTGACCTAGTAGCGGCCAGCGAAGAGGCGGGGCCAGGAGCTGTGAATCGACCCCTGCAACCACAACTAGGTGAGTACACACACACACACCTAGACACACACACTGACACACACTTTACACGCCCCGATGGCATGGTGGCTAGCGCTCTTGCTTCACGCACGGAGGGCCCGGGTTTCAACTCTTCGGCAGGAGGGCCAAAAAACATTTTCGAAAGCGGTTTCTAACACCACACATACATAACAGGCCTAGTGTTAATCGACATGTGCCTAGGACAAAATGGTAACTGACACACACACGACAACAACAAAAATTGACAGGCGAGAAAGCATCATTGTAAGGGACAGAAGGTGGCCAGTGTCACTATGCAAGTAGGTTGGAGAAATAACCCAGGAAAGAATAGAGCACTGGAAAATAACAGATTTATAAACGACAACCAGCAAGGTTTTAGACTTGACCGAAGGCGGTCCATACAGTACCTCATAGAAGACTGGGACAACAACTAGAGCAACAGGCAGGAATAACAGTGAGCACTACAACGGATCAAAAAAACAAAATACTTGACAGGGAAGAAAAAGCATCATTGTCCAGGAAAAGGTGTCACTACAATTTTATTCCAGCAAATGTAAAATTATGAAAATTGGGGTGAGGAAAAGACGACCAGAAATGCAGTAATGGCTTAGGGGGACACGGACAAATCCCCCTAAAAGAGAAGAACCTCAGGGTAACAAAAGTTCCAAGCATATCGTGTGTGGCACACCAAGTCAATAGCCGCCGCAGCGAGACAGGAATATTGAAGGATAGCTTTCAGAAGCCTCAGCAGTCTTTCACAACACTATATACGACATTTGTTAGGCACAGTTGGTGTGTGCAGCACCAGTATGCAATCAACATCTGATCAAGCTTGTCAAGAAGCTGAAAAAACTACGAAGGTTCGTAACGAAACTAACCCCAGCGCTAAGACATGAGCTATGAGTATAGGCCAAAGAAGCTGAACTTGAGGACATTAGAGGACAGAAGGACCATGGGCGGAATGATTATGACACAGAATATACTGAGAGAGACTGACATGGTGTTAGTCAGGAGGGTGTTAGTCAGGAGGGAGGGTGTTAGTCAGGAGGGAGGGTGTTAGTCAGGAGGGAGGGTGTTAGTCAGGAGGGAGGGTGTTAGTCAGGAGGGAGGGTGTTAGGTACAGGAAGTCACAACCGAAAGTTGAAAACACGGATGAGTCACAGGTATGTTAGGTAGACCTAGATAGCAAAGTGACAGAGGCAGGATCCATACATAAATTTTAAGACGTATGATAGTGCTCACACAGCCAGAAGAGTGAACTAAGAAGCAGCCAGCTGAGAGACGGGACCAGGAGCTGAGTCTCGACTCCTGTAACCACAAATAAGTGAGTACACTCAGGGGATTACACTTCACACACCAGAAAAGAGGTGGGGCCTGGAGCTGTGAATCGACCCCTACAAGCACATTTAGGTGAGTGCATATAAGTGGGTACAGACACCTGCGCGCTCGCTCGCTCGCTCGCACGCCCGTACGTACAACTCGTGCACTACGTCACGTCTTGCCTACGTTATGATTGGCTGCACCCAACACCACGATACTTACCCATTACCAACATCAATTGTCTTCTCTTACTACGATTTTGTAAGCATAATTTTCTAAGTAAAAACATTACGTAGCGAGTGGAGAAAACATTTATTGTGTGTGGCAGGTTATTAGATAGCGCGAGTGCGGCCCTTGAGATGTGCTAGCTGAGCGGTGACGTAAACACCAGGTCTGTGGTGGGTGTGGGACAGCCGCTTCACTGTTCCTCCATATACACTTCATGAACACTGTCTTCCACCTACAACCACGGTCACCCAAGGCCACGCACCAACCCTAATTTCTTTCAACCTAAAATATGCCTCGAATATACATCTCATTATTTTATAAGTTAAACAAATACCGAATTTCTCTGGTTATATAATTTGATAAAATAGAAGTCGGTCAAAAAATATGTAACCAGTAAGAATGTGCAGAATGCAAAAAAAAAAGTGAGGCATTTGGTGTGCATGTATCCAGATGAACTAGTTTCAACACAACTAGCTTGTTAGGGAATCCTGGCTAGTTACCGTTTAAACTGCAATTTACGCCGATCATTCGAGCAAAAAAGAGTACACAAAACTGAGCTTTCAATTTACAAGGAATTTCTGGTAAGAAAAAATTGTCAATATTCTCATTTAAGAAATACAAATTAATGAATATGAATTAATAACGAATAGGAATAATAGTGTTAGAACAAAAGAAAGTTGAGAGGAGAAAGACAGGAAGCAAGATGAGAGTTTGAATTAAGAGCAGTGATAAGACAAAGAGCAAGTGAAGAAGGGAAAGTGCATGAAATGGCCCTGGCATTGTGGAGAACACGAAGCCCCTGAACCATCCACGTCTCAATGGCAAATAGCAAAGGTCCCTCTCCCCCACGGTCACCCATCCAATCACTGGCGCAACCCAACGTTGCTTAATGTGACAGTGCCAACATACACAGCTGCACGTTTCACACACCTTCGTTTATATGTACACCTTAGGATGTTTTTAAGATGTAATTATACCTTATCTTTATACTTTTACCTTTGATAAGTTCCTAGAGTCTTTCTACTCCCGGATCCTATGATGTTTGACTGATTAACCAGGTTGTTGCTGTTGGTGGCCCGCTGCCCCACATATCCATCACAGCTTGGTTGAGCTAGCACCTGGTGAAGATACTTGTCCAGTTTCCTCTCGAAGACTTCTACATTTGTCCCAGCAGTATTTCCTGATACCTGTCAAAGGCGTTTGACAAATGCGATCATGGAGTGATAGCGCACAAAATGAGGGCCATAGGCATTACGGGGAAGGTAGGCAGATGGATTTTTGAGTTCCTAACACACAGAACACAAAAAGTAGTAGTGAACAGGCCAAGATCCAGCATCAGCGAGGTCTAAAGCTCAGTGCACCAAGGCACTGTCCTGGCATCTCTGCTGTTTCTCATCCTCATAGCAGACATGGATAAAAACACCCAGAACACTTTTGTATCATCATTTGCAGATGACACTAAAATAAGCATGAAAGTCACTACGGTAGAGGACACTGAAAAATTACAGGAGGACATAAGCAGGGTCTTCCAGTGGGCAGTGGAGAACAACATGGCGTTCAATGGTGATAAGTTTCAGCTGCTTAGGTATGGAAAGAATGAAGAACTCAAAAGGAACACTGTATACAAAACTCAAGAGGGTCACCACATAGAACGAAAGGAACACGTAAAGGACTTGGGAATAATTAAGTCTGCTGATCTGTCTTTTAAAGACCATAACAAGACAAAGATCTCAACAGCCATGAAGATGACGGGGTGGGTATTGAGAACTTTCAAAACAAGGGAAATAATGCCGATGGTGACACTATTCAAATCGCTAGTGCTCCCTCACTTAGAATACTGCTCTGTGCTGACGGCCCCGTTCAGGGCAGGAGAAATATCAGAGCTGGAACAAATTCAGAGATCGTTTACGGCTCACATTGAGCCAGTGAAACATCTTAATTATTGGGAACGCCTTCAAGTCTTGAACATGTACTCATTGGAGCGGAGGAGAGAGAGATACTTGATAATATATATTTGGAAAGTACTTGAGAGCCTGGTCCCAAATCTGCACACTGCCATAACAACATACTGGAGTGAGAGATATGGGAGAAAGTGTAATATAAACCCAGTGAGGAGCAGGGGTGCGGTGGGGACAATACGGGAGCACTGTATTAACATCCGGGGTCCCAGACTATTCAACATCTTATCAGAAGATATCCGAAACACGGCTGGAACCAGTGTAGAAGCCTTCAAGAGGAAACTGGACAAGTATCTTCATCGGGTGCAAGATCAACCAGGCTGTGATGGATATGTGGGGCAGCGGGCCTCCAGCAGCAACAGCCTGGTTGACCAGGCAAGCACCAGACGAGCCTGGCCCATGACCGGGCTCAGAGAGTAGATAAACTCTCGAAACTCTTCAAAGGTATATCAAAGGTAAGTCTGGGACCCACGTATGATAGTGTTCCCGTATTGTGCACACTGCACCCCTCCTTTTCACTAGGTTTATTTTGCACTTCCTCTCTCACTCCAGTATGTTATTAAGGCAGTGTGCTCATTTGGGACAAGGTTCTCAAGTACATTCCAGTTATATACTACCTCTGCTCCATTGAAGCGTTCCCAGTAATTTAAATGGTTTATTGACATCAAGTGAGCCGTAATTGATCTCTCTTATCTGTTCTAGCTCTGATATCTCTCCTGCCCTGAACGGGACCGTCAACACTGAATACCCTAAACGCATGAACACAAAGGGTTTGAATAGTGTCCCCACTGGCGTTATTCCCCTTGTTTTGAAAGTTCTCATTATCCACCCCGTCATCTTGGCTGAAGTGACATTTGCTGTGAGCTTCGAAAGGTCAGCTGACATAATTACTTCTAGGTCTGACTTGTTCCTTTCGTTCTTCAATCTTTCTATTTCTGAGCAGCTGAAACTTATCACCACTGAACGACATGTTGTTCTCCACGACCCAATGGAAAACTTTGCTTATATCTTCCTTCAATTTTTCATTATCTTCTACCGAGCTGACTTTCATGCATATTTTAATGGCTTCTGCAAATGGTACAAAACTGTGAAAAGGGTGTTTTTGTCTATGTATATGAGGATAAGAAACAGCAGAAGCGCCAGGATCGTGGCATATACACAGCTGATACATACATACATATAATACAATAATATATATATATATATATATATATATATATATATATATATATATATATATATATATATATCTATGTCGTACCGAATAGATAAAATTGGTCAATTAGCAAGAACTCATTTATAATTAAGTCCTTTCTAAAATTTTCTCTTATACATTTAAAGATACGTATTTTTTTTTTATTTAAGTTAATGTAAAACTTAATAATTTTGTACCAAGAGAACCTTAGAAAACTTACCTAACCTTATTATAACAAGCGCAATTTAATTTAGCCTAATTCAACTAAAATTTGAAGGTGTTGAAACTGTAGACAACAGATAAAATAATTAGTCCCTCAACCTGGAAGTCGTTGTTCAGTACCTTAATCTTGATGATTCTCAAGCATACGCAGGAAGATGGATTCAGTATTCTGAAGTCAGATTAGGTGCAGCAGTTGAAGTCACGTCAGTGGTGGGCAGGACCCACTCATGGAAGTAGCCCATGCCCTAGAGTTGGACCTAGCAAATAGGTTGTAGGATATATCCTCTGTACCAAAATTCCAAGGTTATTCAATAAAGAAATGGGAGACTACCGGTACACTAATAGAAACAAAATCACTGCCCTGGGTGCCCTGCCACTAGTCCCATACTCTACACAAACATGACTAGGCTAGGACAACCCCTAGCCTATCCGGAGCCAGCCCCTTGATGCCTCGCTCAGAATTTACAAAGCAAGTTTTACCAAGGCCACCTATTTAGACTGCGACCCTGCGTGAACCAGTAAGAACCAGGTGATCTATATTAAGACTTCCACTACCTGGAGTTAGCTGGAGAGGGTTTCGGGGTCAACGCCCCCGCGGCTCGGTCTAGGAGGCAGTTGAACAGTCTTGGGCCCCGGACACTTACGGTGTTGTCTCTCAGTGTACTCGTGGCATCCCTGCTTTTCATCGGGGGAATGTTGCATCTCCCGCCGAGTCTTTTGCTTTCATAGGGAGTGATTTTCGTGTGCAGGTTTGGTACCAATCCCTCCAGAACCTTCCAAGTGTATATTATCATGTATCTCTCTCGCCTGCATTCCAGGGAATACAAATCAAGGACCTTCAACCGTTCCCAGTAATTTAGGTGCTTTATCGTACTTGTGTATGCTGTGAAAGTTCTTTGTATACTCTCCAGGTCTGCAATGTCGCCAGCCTTGAAGGAGGCCGTTAGTGTACAGCAGTATTCCAGCCTAGAGAGAACAAGTGATTTGAAGAGTGTCATCATGGGCTTGGTGTCCCTAGTTTTGAAGGTTTTCATTATCCATCCTATCATTTTCCTAGCCGATGAGGTAGATACACTGTTGTGGTATTAAAGGCGAGATCCTCTGACATTATCACTCCCAAGTCCTTCACATTTCTTTTTTGCTCTATTGTATGGTTTGAATTTGTCGTATACCTTGATACATTTTTTATTTCCTCAAGTTTTCAATATCTGAGTAGTTGAAATTTCTCCTCGTTGAACTTCATATTGTTTTGAGTGGCCCATTTGAAGATTTGGCTGATGTCCGCTTGGAGTTTTGCAGTGTCTTCAATAGAGGTCACTGCCATGGCAATCCGGGTGTCATCCGCAAAGGAAGACACGGAGCTATGGCTTCCATCTCTGTATATGTCAGAAATGAGGATGAGGAATAGAATGGGAGTACTGTGCCTTGTGGAACAGAGCTTTTCACCGTGGCTGCCAACTTTTCCTGTTATTCCTTTACACGCATTGTGTGTGCTATTACGTTATGGTTACACTTGTCAAAAGCTTTTGCAAAGTCTGTGTATACTACATCTGTATTTTGTTTATCCTCAACAGCATCCAGGACCCTGTCATAGTGGTCCAGGAGCTGAAACAGGCAGGAGCTACGTGCTCTAAACCCATGTTGCCCTGGGTTGTGAAATTGATGGGTATCTAGGTGGTTGGCGATCTTGCTTCTTAGAACCCTCTCAAAGATTTTTATGATATGGGATGTTAGTGCTATCGTTCTGTAGTTCTTTGCAATTGCTTTACTGCCACCCTTGTGGAGTGGGGCTATGTCTGTTGTTTTTTGTGTGTATGGGATGACCCCTGTGTCCATGCTCCCTCTCCATAGAATGCTGAAGGCACGCGATAGGGGCTTCTTGCAATTCTTGATGAACACGGAGTTCCATGAGTCTGGGCCTGGGGCAGAGTGCACTGGATATTCCACCTGATGTGCCAGCAAGTGGACCACCAGAAGGTCCAATCCTTGGCGACTTCTTCAGAAATACACATGGTAAAATCAAAGTAACAGACAGTGACCCTTTCCATAATCCCCAGAACAAACTTTAACGAACAGGGGAAAAATCTTGGCTAAGTTTCACTCAGGGTTCGTATTAGTTAAGCCTCTGAAGCATTCCCACTATAGTAAGGTGAGCGAGCGATGGGAGCAGGAGAGGGGGGAGGGAGTGGTAGGAAGGTTGATGATTGAGGCAGTAATGGTAGGATGGAGGCAGGTATGACCCAGACTCCTGGGTTTTCTTGCTTCACTTCCTCTCTTCTTATATTTAAGTTCGCTCTCTTGCCTTCTTTGTTCGTTATGCTGTCTCGTAATTACACCCAAGATAATATTTATTGTTATTGTAAGTATAATTATCCTCCTCCTCCCGGGAACACAGTGAGAAAGTTGCCATCCACGTCTATATCTCACCCAGTGTATTTGTACCCACACTTCACTTCACCCACTATATTAAACAATTCTTCATGTTAGCGTGCATATGATATGCAGCTTTAATGACCCGCGTGCAGTCGATAGATATTAAACCAACGAAACAAAATAAGGTATAATCTTACACCAGCCAGCTCTTACCACTTTTCAAGGAAAACCATGGAATGCTTGAGGTTATCTGCATCGCCATACTGAGGTCTCCCAGCTCAGGCTCTCTACGTATCACTTTATACAGGAAACCCATTTTTCTGATGGCATGTTAAACACACATGTTACTGTCATACAGAGTAGGCTAGAGGCACCTTGCTATATCAATTTTTTCATGAAAATAAAAAAATGACACGATTTACACTTCCACTATGGAAGTGTAAATCAATACTGGACGTGGTTTACCTGAAAACCACACCCAGTATGGGGCCGTTCCTCAAACATGATGGGATTTACACGGACAACAACAAAGAAATGAGTAAGATACTGAAGTTTCAGTATGACTGTGTATAGTGAGCCATTAATCAGACTAAAGATCGAACATACAAATTATTTTTTCATGAACGAGAATCAAAACCTTGTCAATATATGCAAAATTTCTGACAACCCTAACTCCACTGGACTTTGAAAAAGCCACTGACAACACGCCCATGAATTCTGTTCATCAAGAACTGTAAGAAACTAATTTCGCGTGCCTTAAGTATACTATGGAGAGGACGCCATTAGTACACTAAGAGAAAATACAATAAGTGTCCTGGGCCCAAGACTGTTCAACAGCCTCCCACCAGCCATAAGGGAAATTACCAATAGACCCCTGGTTGTCTTCAAGAGTGAGCTGGACAGATACTTTAAGTCAGTACCAGATCAGCCAGGCTGTGGTTCGTACGTTGGACTACGTGGGGGCAGCAGTAACAGCCTCGTTGATCAGGCCCTGATCCACTGGGAGGCCTGGTCATGGACTGGGCCGCGGGAGCGTTGATCCCAGGAATATCCTCCAGGTAGACACGGGTGTCATCCCACTGTCGCTAAAATCAACGGATGCAGCTCACTCTATAAAAGTGGCAGCAAAGCAATAGCAAAGAATTATAGACAGATAGTTCTAACGTCCCACATTACAACAATCTTTGAAAGTCCTAAGAAGCATGATAGTCAGCCACTTGGATTGCCAACAATTGTACAAGCCAGGGCAAAATGGGTCTTTTATGCATTGGAGGACAAACAATGTAGATGTAGTATACACAGGCTTTACAAAAGCCTTCAACAAGTGTGATCATTGTGTAATAGCGCACAAAATGTGTGCTGAAGGGATAACTAGAAAAGTGGGCAGATGTATTTTTAATGTTCAAGCCAATGTAGCAAAGAGTAATGGTAATAAGAGTTAAGTCGGAGGCTGCAACAGTGAAAAGCTCTGTTTCACAAAGTACAGTTCTCTCCCCTTTCCCTTTCTTTATCCTCATATCTGACAAAACAGAAATGTAAACCATAGCACCGTGTCTACTTTTGCAGACGATACTAGAATCTTTATAAGAGAGTAATCCATAGAGAACATGGTAAATATCCAAGTGGATATAAACCAAGTCTTCCAATGGGCAGCGGAAAACAATACGATGTTCAATGAGGACAAATTTCAGTTAATCCGTTATGGAAAACTAGAGGAAATATTTGCTAGAGCGAAGTATTCAACAAATTCTAACCACATAATAGAACGAAAAGCTAATTTGAAGGACTTGGAAGCGATAATGTAAACGGATCTCACCTTCAAGAATTACAAGTGTCACTATCACATCTGCGAGGAAAATGATAGGATGGATAATGAGAACTTTGAAAATAGGAGATGCCATGTCAATGTTGATCCTAATTAAGTCACATGTTTTATCTAGGCTGGAATATTGCTGTACACTATCAGTCCCATTCAAGGCAGGTGAAATTGAAGTTCTAAAGAATGTACAGAGAACCTTCACTGCACTTATCAGTAAGTGACCGGGTCCTAAGACTGTTCAATAGCCTCACATCATGTATAAGGAGAATTACCAACAGACCCCTAGCTGTCATCAAGAGGGAAATGGATAGATACCTAGTCAGTGCCCGATCAGCCGGGCTGTGGCTCGGACGGTGGGTTGCGTGAGGCCAGAAGTAACAGCTTAAGTGATCAGGTCTTGATCCACCAGTAGGCCTGGTCGAGGACCGTGCTGTGGGGTCGTTGAACCCCGGAACAACCTCCAGGAAGGGTGTGTAGCCTACACAGTGGTCATGTGTAGGATGTGGTGCTGTGTGCTTCATAAAGACATGTTTCTTAGTCATATATATATTTCATATAATAACATTGAGCTCACGTCTTATGTTTGTGGATACAAGTCGTTAACTTTGTATTACAAATTTCCTCCTACTAATACTCTAGTTTGGTTTTGTTTATTGGTTTTACCCTCTCCCTCCTCTTTCACTCCCTGCCCCATCTTATCCTCCCCAACTCCTCTCCCTCTCCCCTACCAGTTCATTCTTGAGGTTGTAATTGGGTCCAATGACTGATTAGGGTAAATAATTTTCTCAGCAATAAATATGACAATGAGTCTATAATCCTTGAGACCTTGAAGAGTTTCCGTGTATATCTTGTGAATGGTGCGTAGGAGAGAGGTACACTTGCTCGACCACAGGTCATCTGCCACACAAACACCACTTACCAGCTGTTCTCTGAATATCTCAGTCTCTACCACCACATCTTGTTCAAGTCTCTACCACCACATCTTGTTCTCTTAATATTTCAAGTCTCTACCACCACATCTTGTTCTCTTAATATTTCAAGTCTCTACCACCACATCTTGTTCTCTTAATATTTCAAGTCTCTACCACCACATCTTGTTCTCTTAATATTTCAAGTCTCTACCACCACATCTTGTTCTCTTAATATTTCAAGTCTCTACCACCACATCTTGTTCTCTTAATATTTCAAGTCTCTCCCACACATCTTGTTCTCTTAATATTTCAAGTCTCTACCACCACATCTTGTTCTCTTAATATTTCAAGTCTCTACCACCCATCTTGTTCTCTTAATATTTCAAGTCTCTACACACATTGTTCTTTAAATTTCAAGTCTCTACCACCACATCTTGTAGTCTCTAATATTTCAAGTCTCTACCACCACATCTTGTAAGTTCTCTTAAGTACACTCTTGTTCAAGTCTCTACCACATTCACATCTTGTTCAGTCTCTACCACCATCTTTCAAGTCTCTACCACCACATCTTGTCTCTCTAATATTTGCAAGTCTCTACCACCACATCTTGTTCCTCTAATTTGTCAAGTCTCTACCACAGCTCTACCATCTCTGTTCCTCTTACATCATTTGTTCAAGTCTCTACCACCACATCTTGTTCTCTTACATATTTGCAAGTCTCTACCACCACATCTTGTTCTCTTAATTTTCAAGTCTCTACCACCACATCTTGTTCTCTTCAATTTTTCAAGTCTCTCACCACCACTCTTGTTCAAGTCTCTACCACCACATCTTGTTCAAGTCTCTACCACCACATCTTGTTCAAGTCTCTACCACCACATCTTGTTCAAGTCTCTACCACCACATCTTGTTCAAGTCTCTACCACCACATCTTGTTCAAGTCTCTACCACCACATCTTGTATCTCAATTGTTCAAGTCTCTACCACCACATCTTGTTCACTTACCATTGTTCAAGTCTCTACCACACATCTTGTTCTAAGTCTCTACCACCACATCTTGTTCAATTTCGTCTCTACCACCACATCTTGTTCTCAATATTTCAAGTCTCTACCACCACATCTTGTTCTCTAATTTTCAAGTCTCTACCACCACATCTTGTTCTCTTAATATTCAAGTCTCTACCACCACATCTTGTTCTCTTAATATTTCAAGTCTCTACCACCACATCTTTTCAAGTCTCTACCACCACATCTTGTTCAAGTCTCTACCACCACATCTTGTTCAAGTCTCTACCACCACATCTTGTTCAAGTCTCTACCACCACATCTTGTTCAAGTCTCTACCACCAATCTTGTTCTCTCTACCACATCTTGTTCAAGTCTCTACCACCACATCTTGTTCAAGTCTCTACCACCACATCTTGTTTTTAAGTCTCTACCACCACATCTTGTTCTCTAATATTTCAAGTCTCTACCACCACATCTTGTTCTTTAATATTTCAGTCTCTACCACCACATCTTGTTCTCTTAATATTTCAAGTCTCTACCACCACATCTTGTTCTCTTAATATTTCAAGTCTCTACCACCACATCTTGTTCTCTTAATATTTCAAGTCTCTACCACCACATCTTGTTCAAGTCTCTACCACCACATCTTGTTCTCTAATACAAGTCTTCACCACCATCTTGTTCTCTTAATATTTCAAGTCTCTACCACCACATCTTGTTCTCTTAATATTTCAAGTCTCTACCACCACATCTTGTTCTCTTAATTCAAGTCTCTACCACCACATCTTGTTCTCTTAATATTTCAAGTCTCTACCACCACATCTTGTTCTCTTAATATTTCAAGTCTCTACCACCACATCTTGTCTCTTAATATTTCAAGTCTCTACCCACATCTTGTTCACAAGTCTCTACCACCACATCTTGTTCTCAAGTCTCTACCACCACATCTTGTTCAAGTCTCTTACCACCACATCTTGTTCAAGTCTCTACCACCACATCTTGTTCAAGTCTCTACCACCACATCTTGTTCAAGTCTCTACCACCACATCTTGTTCAAGTCTCTACCACCACATCTTGTTCAAGTCTCTACCACCACATCTTGTTCAAGTCTCTACCACCACATCTTGTTCAAGTCTCTACCACCACATCTTGTTCAAGTCTCTACCACCACATCTTGTTCAAGTCTCTACCACCACATCTTGTTCTCTTAATATTTCAAGTCTCTACCACCAACATCTTTCTCTTTAATATTTCAAGTCTCTACCACCACATCTTTTTTCTTTTAAGTCTCTACCACCACATCTTGTTCAAGTCTCTACCACCACATCTTGTTCTCTTAATATTTCAAGTCTCTACCACCACATCTTGTTCTCTTAATATTTCAAGTATCTACCACCACATCTTGTTCTCTTAATATTTCAAGTCTCTACCACCACATCTTGTTCTCTTAATATTTCAAGTCTCTACCACCACATCTTGTTCTCTTAATATTTCAAGTCTCTACCACCACATCTTGTTCTCTTAATATTTCAAGTCTCTACCACCACATCTTGTTCTCTGAATATCTCAGTCTCTACCATGAAACACAACTTTCCCTCAATATCTCGGTCTCTACTTTCAATGAATATGAGTGATGACCGAGATTTATTTTTTCTAGGATAAAAATGCGGTGCATTAGCTTTAAACAAGTGTGACCTAGCATGTACACAGCGAGCAGGGATAATCCACCATACACACCCTACCATGTACACAGCGAGCAGGGATAATCCACCATACACACCCTACCATGTACACAGCGTGCAGGGATAATCCACCATACACACCCTACCATGTACACAGCGGCAGGGATAATCCACCATACACACTCTACCATGTACACAGGTGCAGGGATAATCCACCATACACACCCTACCATGTACACAGCGTGCAGGGATAATCCACCATACACACCCTACCATGTACACAGCGTGCAGGGATAATCCACCATACACACCTACCATGTACACAGCGTGCAGGGATAATCCACCATACACACCTACCATGTCACAGCGTGCAGGGATAATCCACCATACACACCCTACCATGTACACAGCGTGCAGGGATAATCCACCATACACACCCTACCATGTACACAGCGTGCAGGGATAATCCACCATACACACCCTACCATGTACACAGCGTGCAGGGATAATCCACCATACACACCCTACCATGTACACAGCGAGCAGGATAATCCACCATACACACCCTACCATGTACACAGCGAGCAGGGATAATCCACCATACACACCTACCATGTACACAGCGAGCAGGGATAATCCACCATACACACATTACCATGTACACAGCGTGCAGGGATAATCCACCATACACACCCTACCATGTACACAGCGTGCAGGGATAATCCACCATACACACCCTACCATGTACACAGCGTGCAGGGATAATCCACCATACACACCCTACCATGTACACAGCGTGCAGGGATAATCCACCATACACACCCTACCATGTACACAGCGTGCAGGGATAATCCACCATACACACCCTACCATGTACACACCGTGCAGGGATAATCCACCATACACACCCTACCATGTACACAGCGAGCAGGGATAATCCACCATACACACCCTACCATGTACACAGCGTGCAGGGATAATCCACCATACACACCCTACCATGTACACAGCGTGCAGGGATAATCCACCATACATACCCTACCATGTACACAGCGTGCAGGGATAATCCACCATACACACCCTACCATGTACACAGCGTGCAGGGATAATCCACCATACACACCCTTAACTTCATCATTCACAACTCACCCACAATTTGAGAGGAATATTTAAACGACGTTTTTGGTTCATCTTCGATCATTAGCACCGTAACATCATTAGCACCGTAACATCATTAGCACCGTAACATCATTAGCACCATAACAGCATTAGCACCGTAACATCATTAGCACCGTAACATCATTAGCACCATAACAGCATTAGCACCGTAACATCATTAGCACCGTAACATCCTTTGCTGATGACACCAGACTATGAGAGTGACATCCGTCACAGACACGGCAATATTCAGGTGGATATAAAGTCTTCCAGTGGACCTCAAAACAATATGGTGTTTAACGAGAACAAGTTTCAGTTGCTCCGCTATGGAAGAATTCCGGAATTAAAGACTAACAGAGGGCAGGACAACGAAAATTATTCAGTATGTGGGAGACTTAGTTGTAATGATGTGTGAGACTTAGTTGTAATGATGTCAGATCTCACATTCAGGGATCACAACAATGTTACCATTACTACCGCAAGGAAACTCATAGGCTGGATAACTAGAACTTTCAAGACAAGAGATGCTGAACCACTTATGATACTTTCAAGTCACTTGTTCCCTCCAGAATATTGCTGTATACTGACGGCCCCCTTCAAGGCAGGCGAGATTTCTTAGCTGGAAAACGTACGGTGAACTTTCACTGTTCATATACATTCAACCAAGCATCTGAACTACTGGGAACGTTTGAAGTCCCTTTAATGTATTCCTTGGAACGTAGGAGAGAAAGGTAGACAAGTTACATCTGGAAAATCCTGGAGGGACTGGTCCTAAACCTGAACACTGGGCTGCGGTTCATACGGCCAGGAATTACAGTCTGGTTGATCAAGCCTTAATCCTCCCGGAGACCTGGTTTGGGACCGGGCCGCGGGGGGTGACCCCCGGAAACGTCCTTCAGGTATTATCAATATGCCAGTAAGAGAAAAAAAAGATAAGAGCCAGTAGATAGGTCGAATGAAGGGGCAGCAGATAACCAAAGTCAGGTCAGGTAAAGTCGTAGCAGATAGCCAAGGTCAGGTCAGGTAAAGACGCAGCAGATAGCCAAGGTCAGGTCAGGTAAAGACGCAGCAGATAGCCAAGGTCAGGTCAGGTAAAGACGCAGCAGATATCCAAGGTCAGGCCAAGTCACGTGTGTTCTCAAGATGAGAATATCTGATAGTGTACTGGGAAAAAAGCGAACTTTAACAGAAACCGAGACTAAAATTTGTATTAAGATTGTTGTGAATAATGAGAGTAAACGCCAGTAGTAACTCTTAGTAAGGTTATCTTAGTTTCCATTCATGTGTCCACTGAGTTGTACTTATCGAGTTCTGTTTTTTAGGGGTCGAGACTCGGCTCCTGGCCCCGCCTAGACTATTTTGATTAGCATCACTAATGTCTGGCCTCTTGGGTCTTATCACATCTACTCTTGAAGCTGTGTATGAACACTAAGATACTAGATCCTTCAAAGTATAACTATATACGAGAACTGGCGAGATAATTTACCTGTGAAAAGTTTCGGGCGCTTTCATTGTCCCGCAGCCCGGCTCAAAGTAAGGTAGGCTCCCTGTTGACTACCTGGTCGATCAGGCTGTTGCTGTTGGTGACCCACTGGCCCACATCCATCACAGCCTGGTTGATCTGGCACACCACGGAGGTAGTGATTTACTTTCCTTCTGAGAACCTCTACATTGGTTTCAGCAATATTTCTGATATCTGATGATGATAACTTTAAGTCTGAGCCCACGGAAGTTGCACCCATGACTCCCCTGCTTTTCACTGGGTCTATTTTACACTTACTCTCATATATATTACTCCAGTACGTTATGGTAATGTGCAGATTTGAGACTAAACCCTCGAGTATCTTCCATGAGCATAGTATTGCGCAACAGCCTAGAGAATCAGCCCTTGATCCACCAGGAGGCAAGCTCTGGGACCGGGCCGCCAGAGCGTTGACCCCCAAACATCCTTTAGGAATATCTTTCGCTTTCTTTCAAGAAAATACATTTCCAGTTCTTCGAGGTGTTCATAGAATTTTAAACACTTTATTGGTTCTCTGCGGGAAGCAAAGATCTGTTTTTTATGGTCCGATATATCTCCAGCTTCAACAACGCCGTCAAAACCGAACACAATTCTGAACGAGAGACAAAACCGAACACAATTCTGAACACAAGTCATTTCAATAGTGTCCCCAGTGGCATTTTTTTTTTATCGTTTTGAAAATTCTGATTATTCACCTCTTTGTTTTTTTTTTTAGTCAAACTGGGGATATGAAAGGTGGGATACTTCTTTGATTATCTTATGTGGTACTCTTGTTTAGTTCTTCCGAGGCGGATATAATGTGTGGTGATGTTAGGAAGCATGAAGGCAAGGTGGGTGCCAAGCTGAGTGCCTCCACCAAAGTCAACTGACAAACCAGTGAAGTGATAATCTTGCTCGTCGAGACTCACAGCTGCTGTATTGTGTAACTTGCATTCCTAACACCAAGGGTGATTATTTAATATAATACTTCTATATAGGCGATTTAGCTCAGTTAGCTTAACATCATATAAACAAATATAACGTTAACACCAATAAATGAAATAATGCATAAAGGCAAGACTATGTTTTGATGTGCGAATCGAATACGGGAAATACCGAAATGATTAGATATGACAGTAAAATCGTGACATTCATAGAACTGTGTATGGCGTTTGCCCCAAGCACTTTCACAGCCAGGCCACTCCACTTCCATATTTACCCAGAGACTGAAAAGGCAATTCCTCAACTCCTGAAAGACAAAGATCTGGCATAAACTACAAATTTTACTGTCTACATGTGTGTTATGAATTACTAAGGAAGAATGATATGGAACATACTACACATTTCCACATGAAAGAATCAAGTCACTTCAACATTCATGTGACCAATAAGCAGGGGCGGCACAGGCACAATAAGGGGACATTGTATCAACATCCGTGGCCCAAGATTAATCGACATCTTACCAGAAATCAGAAACACTACAGCGACAATTGAAGATGTCTTCAAAAGGAAACTGAACAAATATTTCCACCAATCAACCAGGCTGTGATGAATATGTGGGCCAGCAGCAACAGCCTGGTTGATCAGGCAAACACCAGACACGCCTGGCTCAGGGTCGGACTCCGGGATAGAAAAATTCTCGAAACACATCAAACTTGTATTAAAGGCAAAGGTATGGAAATCACTGTACTTTCACATATGGAGCTTTGTAAGAGGAAGCGAAGAATGACGAAGTGAATAAGTCTACCACCAACTCAGACCCAAGTTAACAACAACACAATCCATGTCTGTCTCGTTACAGTTATAAGTATTAATACCAGCAAAAAAAAAAAAGTTCCCAGAACAAACAAATACCGGCAAGGTTTTTAATATAAAAATCCATGGTCTCAAAGTGAGTCATAACATGAACATTCCTTTGGAAGACGACCTAACAAAGTGGCGTGAAGTGTTTGAAGCCTTCACAGACACCCATATTAAAAGCTTTACTGACAGTGATGTACGGATACTAATGTACAATATTAAAAGCTACCGAATAAACACACCACAAGCTTGGTGGTGTTGCTGAAGTGCACGTTGAGCTCTTGATTAGTACCGAGCTGCCTAACTCACCAAGCAACATATAATAATCAAAGTTTTGCCACATTAAATTGTGAACCAGAATCGTATCATTCTTATATACATGCCACTAGATGCAGATTAACAGCATTTTAATTAACTATCAAATTGGAAAAAATGGAATAATTCTTGAAAAATATTATAAAACTGGTCCCAAATATCATACTAGTTTATGTTTTAAATTTAAAATGCCTAAATGAAAGAATTTATGAAACATTATAATGCTAGAACAAGTGCCAAGAGGTAGTTTAGAAAAAACAGCCACATAAAAACCAAGTAACAAGTCTGAGTAAACTGCCTTAAGCCAGCTAGTAATAACATAAATCATATACTCACAAATAACGACGATCTGGTATGGAACATAAGGTGTCAAACAAATTATACTTAGATTACAAAATAACTAATGTTCAGACCAACATAGATACCAGATCAGAGCACCCAAGTTCATCCCGAGGAAGTAAATTAAATATCAAAAGCAAATACATTAATTATGGGTGGGTATTGAGAAGTTTCAAAACAAGGGAAATAATGCCGATGGTGACACTCTTCAAATCGCTAGTGCTCCCCCACTTAGAATACTGCTCAGTGCTGACGGCCCCGTTCAGGGCAGGAGAAATAGCAGAGCTGGAACAATTTCAGAGATCGTTTACGGCTCACATTGAGCCATTGAAACATCTAAATTATTGGGAACGCCTTTAAGTCTTGAACATGTACTCATTGGAGCGGAGGAGAGAGAGATACATGATAATATATACCTGGAAAGTACTCGAGGGCCTGGTCCCAAATCCGCACACTACCATAACATACTGGAGTGAGAGATATGGGAGGAAGTGTAAAATAAACCCAGTGAGGAGCAGGGGTGCGGTGGGGACAATACGGGAGCACTGTATTAACATCCGGTGTCCTAAACTATTCAACATCTTACCAGAAGATATCCGAAACACGGCTGGAACCAGTGTAGAAGCCTTCAAGAGGAAACTGGATAAGTATCTTCAGCAGGTGCCAGATCAACCAGGCTGTGACGGATATGTGGGGCAGCAGGCCTCCAGCAGCAACAGCCTGGTTGACCAGGCAAGCACCAGACGAGCCTGGCCCATGGCCGGGCTCAGAGAGTAGAGAAACTCTCGAAACTCTTCAAAGGTATATCAAAGGTATTTACATGTCGTAGGATGGTAGACAACAAACATCCTGGGAGGTACTTCACTTCTATACGAGTGTGAAGTGGAAACTTGGTAAACCTTCTGCACTCTGGCAGGCTTACTGTCCCTTTTGTCTGATGAGCGCATAAGATGACAGAAAATCTTATAAACTACTTACATTCAGTATACACATACCTTTACGACCCTATGTGCTTCTTATTATTTCTTAATCCTGTAATATTTCCTTTCCAACCTAGAAGGCCTGGTCTGAGATCGGGACGTGTAGACGATAAACTCCAGAACTATTAACAGGTAACATATTATAGTGCCTTGAGAGGATGAGCTCAGTGACTCCAGACTCTACTAGAATAACTGTAAATAACAAAGAAACTACTGTATAGCAGACAAGAAAGCAAAATCCTCAATAATAACAAAGACGTAAATAACTGTGGTTAAAGGAAATAGAAATATAATTAAAAGGTGTACAATGATGGAAAAGAGAAAAATAACGAAGAAAATAGAGAGGAGAAGAGAGAGAGGAGAGAGAGAGAGAGAGAGAGAGAGAGAGAGAGAGAGAGAGAGAGAGAGAGAGAGAGAGAGAAGAGAGAAGAAGAGAGAGAGAGAGAGAGAGAGAGAGAGAGAGAGAGAAGGAAAGAGAGAGAGAGAAGAGAGAGAGAGAGAGAGAGAGAGAGAGAGAGAGAGAGAGAGAGAAGAGACAGACAGATATTAATATATTAGTACAAGTTCTTGTTTTCAGATGAAGCGCAACAAAGTCGTTAATATTTAAGATATTCATATTTGCATACATATATCTCTAAAAGGCTTAGTATATACACAGGCGTTGATTGCTACTGCAGACAAGTGTATGACCCACACTTGTTCCTGGCACATTCACAACAATACATCACGAACACGCTAACATAAAAGCATGTGTGTAAGTCAATACCAAACTTCTAGAAACCCTGGGATGAGAATACAAGCAATCTGTTCTCAAGACGAAACCTGCAGCCAAGATATTATAACCTGCAGCCTAGACATTAACCTGCAGCCAAGATATTATAACCTGCAGCCTAGACATTAACCTGCAGCCAAGATATTATAACCTGCAGCCTAGACATTAACCTGCAGCCAAGATATTATAACCTGCAGCCTAGACATTAAAACCTGCAGCCAAGATATTATAACCTGCAGCCTAGACATTAACCTGCAGCCAAGATATTATAACCTGCAGCCTAGACATTAACCTGCAGCCAAGATATTATAACCTGCAGCCTAGACATTAACCTGCTGCCAAGATATTATAACCTGCAGCCTAGACATTAACCTGCAGCCAAGATATTATAACCTGCAGCCTAGACATTAACCTGCTGCCAAGATATTATAACCTGCAGCCTAGACATTAACCTGCAGCCAAGATATTATAACCTGCAGCCTAGACATTAACCTGCTGCCAAGATATTATAACCTGCAGCCTAGACATTAACCTGCAGCCAAGATATTATAACCTGCAGCCTAGACATTAACCTGCTGCCAAGATATTATAACCTGCAGCCTAGACATTAACCTGCAGCCAAGATATTATAACCTGCAGCCTAGACATTAACCTGCTGCCAAGATATTATAACCTGCAGCCTAGACATTAAAACCTGCAGCCTAGACATTAACCTGCAGCCTAGACATTAACCTGCAGCCAAGACATTAACCCACAGACAAGACATTAACCCACAGACAAGACATTAACCTGCAGCCAAGACATTAACCCACAGACAAGACATTAACCTGCAGCCTAGACATTAAAACCTGCAGCCTAGACATTAACCCACAGACAAGACATTAACCCACAGATAAGACATTAGCCCACAGACAAGACATTAACCCACAGACAAGACATTAACCCACAGACAAGACATTAACCCACAGATAAGACATTAGCCTGCAGATAAGATATTAACCCACAGACAAGACATTAGCCTGCAGATAAGACATTAACCCACAGACAAGACATTAACCCACAGACAAGACATTAACCCACAGACAAGACATTAACCCACAGACAAGACATTAACCCACAGACAAGACATTAACCCACAGACAAGACATTAACCCACAGACAAGACATTAACCCACAGATAAGACATTAGCCCACAGACAAGACATTAACCCACAGACAAGACATTAACCCACAGACAAGACATTAACCCACAGATAAGACATTAGCCTGCAGATAAGATATTAACCCACAGACAAGACATTAGCCTGCAGATAAGACATTAACCCACAGACAAGACATTAACCCACAGACAAGACATTAACCCACAGACAAGACATGCCTCTTAACAGAAAATTATTATGACAAGGTAACATACATATATACCAGGAACAAACTTCACACAACATACAATAGAAAATCTTGCTGGCGACTGAAACATTGTCTTGATAATACAAATGAGATGTCAGACAACAATGTTTTATTAACACAGAGAAATGTAATTAAGGTTGTATAACTACTGACCACCACCACCACATTAATCAAGTACTCTGTCACAATCATTTCCAAGAGACCTCAAACCTCGTAGCGAACAAATACACGCATGTCGTGTGCACTCTAGATCAACCCTCACACCACATCTAAGATATCAACACTAAACCTCAGTTGAAAATAAAGGTGTCTATTTAACTACCTGTCAGGTCAACCATCTTAGGTACATAAATGATAACCATCCACAGGTATGAACATACTGACTCATTAACATACAACTATCACTTCTAGTCATCAACTATATTATTATAATAAAAATGAAGCATAATAATTATAATAAAAACTTACAAGGGTCATACAATCATCAACTATAACACTGTTGATTCTCGCAAGGATAAAATACATGATCCTGGCCAAATATACAAAGAAAAACTAAACCTAGTTACAATTATTATAGAGATGTGGTGGTGGTTCAGTGGTGGCGAGACTTCAAGTTCCTCACAGCGGATATAATACACTGCAAGAAGAAAAGTAAAAGTTTCCAAGAAGGAACTGTACCACTACCTCCTACGTCTTAGAGCAGCCAGGCTATGATGGCTATATATACCTGCGGACCGCTAGTAGCAACAGCCTAGTTGATCAGGCGGTCATCAAGAGAATCTGGACTGCGAGGATAGAAGAACGCTAGAAACCGTCACAGGTATGTCGAAGTCTCAACCAAGCAGAGTATAGGACGAAACCCAAAAACTGAGGGACCCCAGAAAACTGTGGTTATTACTGGCCAATAAAAAAAATACACTGGGCAGTATTGAACGGCACTATAACCAGGTGAGATACATGTAAAAAAAAAAAAGGTGAAGTTTCATGTTATGTGGTGTCTTGGCTCAAGAACTGTACAATCCTATACATTACTGTAAAACTTAGCACTGCTTCAGAGAAGGCACATCATGCCTGTCACAGCTGCTGAACCATTATGACAGAATTACGGAGGCATTGGAGGACGACCAAAACGCAGATGTGATTTACACAGATTTTGCAAAGGCGTTTGACAAATGCGATCATGGAGTGATAGCGCACAAAATGAGGGCCATAGGCATTACGGGGAAGGTAGGCAGATGGATTTTTGAGTTCCTAACACAAAGAACACAAAAAGTAGTAGTGAACAGGGCAAGATCCAGCATCAGCGAGGTCAAAGCTCAGTGCCCCAAGGCACTGTCCTGGCACCTCTGCTGTTTCTCATCCTCATAGCAGACATAGATAAAAACACCCAGCACACTTTTGTATCATCATTTGCAGATGACACTAAAATAAGCATGAAAGTCACTACGGTAGAGGACACTGAAAAATTACAGGAGGACATAAGCAAGGTCTTCCAATGGGCAGTGGAGAACAACATGACGTTCAATGGTGATAAGTTTCAGCTGCTTAGGTATGGAAAAAATGAAGAACTCAAAAGGAACACTATATACAAAACGCAAGAGGGTCACCACATAGAACGAAAGGAACACGTAAAGGACTTGGGAATAATTATGTCTGCTGATCTGTCGTTTAAAGACCATAACAAGACAAAGATCACAACAGCCAGGAAGATGACGGGGTGGGTATTGAGAACTTTCAAAACAAGGAAATAATGCCGATGGTGACACTATTCAAATCGCTAGTGCTCCCTCACTTAGAATACTGCTCAGTGCTGACGGCCCCGTTCAGGGCAGGAGAAATAGCAGAGCTGGAACAAATCCAGAGATCGTTTACGGCTCACATTGAGCCATTGAAACATCTAAATTTTGGGAACGCCTTCAAGTCTTGAACATGTACTCATTGGAGCGGAGGAGAGATACATGATAATATATACATGGAAAGTACTTGAGGGCCTGGTCCCAAATCTGCACACTGCCATAACAACATACTGGAGTGAGAGATATGGGAGAAAGTGTAAAATAAACCCAGTGAGGAGCAGGGGTGCGGTGGGGACAATACGGGAGCACTGTATTAACATCCGGGGTCCCAGACTATTCAACATCTTACCAGAAGATATCCGAAACACGGCTGGAACCAGTGTAGAAGCCTTCAAGAGGAAACTGGACAAATATCTTCACCAGGTGCCAGATCAACCAGGCTGTGATGGATATGTGGGGCAGCGGGCCTCCAGCAGCAACAGCCTGGTTGACCAGGCAAGCACCAGACGAGCCTGGCCCATGGCCGGGCTCAGAGAGTAGATACTCTCGAAACTCTTCAAAGGTATATCAAAGGTATATCGATACGGATATAAACAAGAACGGCAGAGTTTGGACGATTGCATGTTTCTTGACTGCAACAATTTTTCACATAGTCTCCCACCAATGATCAATCCAGAAGCTGCATTAACGCTGAGTATTGCAGGAGAAAATACTGAAGTGGATCAGAAAGTACCTGAAAGGCAGGGCAGAGAGTAACAAGTAGGGTACCACAAGGTTCACTACTGGGACATCTACGGTTTCTATAATACGTAAACGATCAAACTGAAGGGACTAAATCAAGTGTTTACTAATGTGAAACCGAGGAGAAAGATCCTTTCCAGGGTGACCAAAATAAGCTAAAAGGCCAGCCAGACAAATGCCTATTGGAATTCAACCCGACTAAATGCAAGGTAACGAGGATCGGAATAATGAGATCAGAAATGGAGTATAGCCTACTGTGTAGGCCATATTCGAAGTTGTGATCTTCGTATCACAACTTCAGCAATATCATAATAGCATATAAACCGGATAACACAGGCAGCATATACTAAACTGGTAAATCTTGTATATCATTCAGAAACCTACACAAAGAATCATTTAACACAGATCTCCCACCTGATGCAGCAGCACGTACAAATGCTAGAGAAGTTTCCTTCTTTATCAACAATAATTTCCCTGGAGCTCAGAGGAATACGATAATCTAAAGGACTTAAAAAAAATCGGACGACTCTAAAATCAAGAATTAAGGACGGATGTAATCATCATGTAAATATACAATACCGAGAGGAACAGTCTGGGAAAATAAAGAGAAGCTGCTGGCGAGAAGAGGACCAAGAACAAGGGCACACAGATGAGCCACACATCACTACTACACTCCTGTACAACCCAGCACGTCACTCGTACAGATGTACACACATACACAGTCACTCGTGTCACAACCCAGCACGTCACTCGTACAGTGCTGTAGCAACTCCAGCACGTCACTCGTACAGTGCTGTACAACCCAGCACGTCACTCGTACAGTGCTGTACAACCCAGCACGTCACTCGTACAGTGCTGTACAACCCAGCACGTCACTCGTACAGTGCTGTACAACCCAGCACGTCACTCGTACAGTGCTGTACAACCCAGCACGTCACTCGTACAGTGCTGTACAACCCAGCACGTCACTCGTACAGTGCTGTACAACCCAGCACGTCACTCGTACAGTGCTGTACAACCACACGTCACTCGTACAGTGCTGTACAACCCAGCACGTCACTCATACAGTGCTGTACAACCAATCACATCACTACCAGTGTTGTACAACCCAGCACATCACTACAACAGTGTTGTACAACCCAATACATCACCACCATAGTTTATACAACCCAGCACATCACTACCACGGTGCTGTGCAACCCATCCTATCGCTACCACAGTGCTGAACAAATCAGCCTATCACTACTAGTGCTGTACAACCCAACACATTACTGGTCCTGTACAACCCAGTACATCACCACTGCACTGCTGTACATCTCAAGTGTCACGTTCCTCAACCTCTCAAGATTCGTATTATCCACAAAAATCAATAAGTGGTTGTGGAGGGAGGGAGGGAGGGGGGAGATGGAGGAGGGAGGGGGAGGAGGGATGCCAGAAGTGTGAAGCAGCGTAGGGTAAATAACTCCACACTGGCAGGAATTAAGCCTGGAATAGGGAGACAGAACGTACGGTAAGATAATGTGAGGGTGTAGAGCGGGATTTATTGATTTATTTAATTAAAAAAGACACTATTACTCAATGGTTATTCTTCATTTTAAGAATAAAAACTTGTGATCCCGCCATCACTCGTATGGTTATTGTAACACTGTGCTGCTATCATTACCAGTTTGCCGAGATTCTCAGTAATTTGTTGTTACATTACAGAAATTATCATAATGAAAGTAATACACTTCCGTGTTCATTAGTCGCATTTCACGAATCATATCCATCAATTGTGGTCATAAATTACCTGTGATCGGGTTCCAGAGTTTTCATTCTCTTGCGTCCCGGCCTGACTGTCTGACAGATCATGCGATCTTGATACACGGTAGTCGTCAACACCAACCTTAGGACGAAGACCTACTCACACTAGTGGATGGTTCCACTGTGGCTCCACTTCCTCCTGCTTCAACTCACCTGACTCCAGTATTTAGTCACTTTTCCGACTATATGCTGTACTTTCTTCATGATTGATGAACTGAACACACAGATTCCAGCTTGAATGACTGATTACCTCAAACTCCTCTCCTTACACCGTTCTTCTTTGTATTAGACTGATGAAGCCACTGTGTGGCGAAACGTTTCCTCAATGAAGATTCCCATATGTTGAATAGTGTCTCATTCTTCAACTTAACGGTTTTCAAAACCACTTATCACACTGACTGTCTGTTAAACCAAGTTGTTTGTGCTGGCGGCCTAAACTAACGTGGGCCCTTTGCACTATAAATCCATCACAGCCTCTGCTTGATATGATACTTGGCGGAAACTGTGATCCAGTTTCCTCTTGAAGACTTCTGCACGCACTGCGGTAACATTTCAACCTGCTGGTAGCAGGTTGAAAAGTTGCAAACCTCTGATGTAGACAACTTTCACACGGCAGAAATCTTCACAATGTAGTGAAAAAATCTCCAGTAAAGGTGCCGATTATTCAGATTTCATCTGAAGAAAATGATGGATTGAATCAGCGTCAATTTCTCAGATAAAAGTCCTACTGCAATGACAATGTGAGTTGCTTGAAGTGTGTGCAGATAGTAGTGCGGGTGTAGATAAAGACACAAGGTGTTGCAAATGATACGAGTAGTCAAGGTTCTTTCAACATTCTCATTATTAATTTTACCTGCCTTAACTGAGGTTAATATACGGCTGTATTCAGGTCTAAAGAACACGTTTACCTAGTAGGAAGTATTTATTCCAATTTTCCAAGTGTACACATGCCTCGTGTCTTGGTAATCATGTGTTTATCAAGGTGCTGCTTCCCTTCCATCCTTACTGACCTCGTCTTCGCCTTCCTCACAAATACTAAACAAGAGGTAGAAAGAGGCCACAACCACCTTGAAGAGCACAAGTGGTGAGTCACACATGTAGAAAGTAAACATTTTATTTCACTTTTCGCCAGTCGTGAGGCAAAACGTTGGTTAGTAAAAGCCTTGATTTGTCTATCTCTGATTCACAGACAGTTTACCAAAAGAATGTTTGGCAGGTGATGGTCCGTGCAGTCCGGTGCCACATGAGGGTCTCCTGTTGACATGTCATCACTAATAGCTGTATGAGCCTTAAACATTATATTCATTGACTTGGTTTTTTTAAAAAAGAGGCACCAAACCAGTGATAATCCTTTTTGGGACACTGAACTGCAATACTGCTGTACAGTGTACACTAACAACTATTACAGACGGGAACTCAATGTCCATCAAGAACAGCAAGAAACCCCTATCGCGTGCCTTATGCATGCTGTAGAGAGGGAGCCTTGACACAGGAGTCATCCCCCACAGTCGCTAAAAACAACGGATATAAACCCAATCCACAAAGGTGGCGGTTAAGCAACAGCAAAGAATTATAGACCGATAGCTCTAACGTCCCACATCATAGAAATCTTTGAAAGGGTTCTAAGAAGCAAGATTGCCAACCACTTGGATTCCTAACATTTGCACAACCCAGGCGTACGTTGGACTACGTGCGGCCAGCAGTAACAGCCTCGTTGATCAGGCCCTGATCCACCAGGGGCCTGGTCATGGACCGGGCCGTGGGGGCGTTGATCACCGGAATATCCTCCAGGTAGACTCTAGGTAGGTAGGTAGGTAGGTAGGTAGGTAGGTAGGTAGGTAGGCAGCATGGGTTCAGAGCAGGTCGCTCCTGCCTCTCACACCTACTGGACCACTATGACATGGTCTTGGATGCAATGGAAAATAAACAGAATGCAAATGTATACACAGACTTTGCAAAAGGCTTCAGCAAGTGTGATCATAGTGTAATAGCGCACAAAGTGCGTACTAAGAGAATAATAGTAAAAGTGGGGAGATGGATCTTTAACTTTCTAAAAGAACACGAAGAGTAAAAGTAAACAGAGTTAAGACAGAGGCTGCCACAGTGAAAACTTCTGTTCCACAAAGTACAGTACTCGCCTCTATTATTTTCCTCATCCTCATATCCAACATAAAAGTAGATGTAAACCTCAGCACCGTGTCTTCCTTTGAAGATGATACTAGAATTTGCAAGAGTCATCCATCGAGGGCACTGAATCTTCCAACACGGCTGAAACAAGTGTAGAAGCCTTCAAGAGGAAACTGGACAAGTATCTTCACCAGGTGCCAGGTCAACCAGGCTGTGATGGATATGTGGTGCAGCGGCCTCCAGCAGCAACAGCCTGGCTGACCAGGCAAGCACCAGACGAGCCTATCCCTGGCCGGGCTCCGAGAGTAGTGAAACTTTCGAAACTCTTCAAAGGTATATCAAAGCAGATATAAACCAAGTCTTCCAATGGGCCGCAGAAATCAATGATATTCAATGGAGACAAATTCCAACTACTTCGTTATAGAAAACTTGAGGAATTAAAAGCTAGAACGGAGTATAAGACCAATTCTAACCAAACAATAGAGCAGAAAACTAATGTGAAGGACTTAGGAGTGATAATGTCAGAGGATGTCAAGAACCACATCAGTGTCATTATTACAACTGTGAGGAAAATGATAGGATGGATAATGAGAACCTTCAAAACAAGGGATGCGAAGCCAATGATGATCCTCTTTAAGACATTTGTTCTATCATTGGAATACTGGTGTACACTAACAGCCCCATTCAAGGCACGAGAAATTGCAGATATGGAGAATGTACAGAGGACTTTCACTGCACGTATTGATTCAGTAAAGCACCTCAATAACTGGGAACGTTTGAAGTCATCTGACCTGTACTCATTGGAAAGCAGACGAGAAAGCTGCATCATAATTTACACCTGGAAAATTCTTGAGGGACTGGTCCCAAATTTGTACACAGAAATCACTCCCTATGAAAGCAACATCCCCCGTTACAAATGAAAAGCAAGGCTGCCGTGAGTACACTGAGAGAAAGCACAATGTCAGGAGCCCAAGACTGTTCAACAGTCTCTTGTACATAAGGGAGATTACAAATAGACCCGTTAAAAAAAATGATGCAAAAGCGAGTGGAGCTATGTGAGTATGGATTGTATTGACTGCAATGTGAACCAAGGCATCGGGGGAGAGTGGTAGAGGGTGGTGGTGGAGGAGGAAGGGGTGGTGGTGGTGGAGGAGGAAGGGGGTGGTGGAGGAGGAAGGGGTGGTGGAGGAAGGAGGTGGTGGTGGTGGAGGAAGGAGGGTGGTGGTGGTGGTAGAGGAGGGGGTGGTGGAGGAAGGAGGGTGGGGTGGAGGAAGAGGGTGGTGGATGGAGGAGGAGGGTGGTGGTGGAGGAAGGGGTGGAGGAAGGAGGGTGGAGGAAGGAGGTGGTGGAGGAAGGGGATGGTGGAGGAGGTGGTGGTGGAGGAAGGAGGGTGGTGGTGGAGGAAGGAGGGTGGTGGAGGAAGGGGATGGTGGAGGAGGGTGGTGGTGAGGAAGGAGGGTGGTGGTGGAGGAGAGGGGTGGTGGAGGAAGGGGGTGGGGAAAGGGAAGGGGTGGAGGAAGGGGTTGTGGAGGAAGGGAGGTGGAAGGAAGGGGGTGGAGGAAGGGGGTGTGGAGGAAGGTTGTGGAAGGAGGTGGTGGAGGAAGGGGAGAGGGGGAGGAGGACGATAGGGAGGGGAGGGAGGTTCTGTATTCCCCGGAGTAAACAGAATTCTCCGGACGCGGGTGTTACTCATGTGATAATTCGTTTAATGAAGTTTTTATCTCACTGAGACCATCCGCTGGCTTATCGGTCCATCCCGTTAAAAACATTATGGTATGTAGTAGTATTGTAAGAGACTTGGTCATATATTTCGCTCATCAAGGAAGGTCAAAAAAAAACTTGAACTGAACCTCCAACAAGGAAAGTGTCATTTTAAGTACAGAAACCTGAATATTTTTTTTTACAAGTCAAACCTTGACGGCCTCGTGATATCTGTCAAAACCCAGCCTGATCACAAGGTTCACCCACCTGCATGTATATTTGAGCAGTTAGGGTGTATGAATGGTACACAGCACTCGTTATACTACAAAAACTAAAATGGTTTTACAAATAAATACTGGTCATTCAGTTTTGAGCCAGGTTGGACTACGTGCGGCCAGCAGTAACAATATCGTTGATCAGGCCCTGATCCACCAGGAGGCCTGGTCATGCACCGGGCCGCGGTGGCGTTGATCCCCGGAATACCCTCCAGGTAGGTAGATAGGTACTAGATTGTTAAACACTTGGTCATTGTCCACCCTCCTAACCAGTAAGTGGCTTACCTGTGACCAGTTTTGAGGGCTCTTCAACCCGCGCAGCCCAACCTGAGCCCAGACTTCCCTGTTGACTGTCTAGTCACAGGCTGTTTGTGCTAGCGGCCCCAGGCCCACAAAGCTATCACCACACCCCGGTTGATGTAGCACTTGTAGAAGGAAGTTGTCCAGCTACTTGAAAATTTCTATCTTCGTTCCGGCAATATTTCTGATATCTGTCAACCGTCGAAGAGTCATATACCACGGATGTTGACGGTTCTCTGAGGGCCCTCTGCCCTTCACTGAGTTTATTCCAGATCTTGCACTTCAATAATTTATGGCAGTGTACAAATTAGGGACCAGGCCCTCGAGTATAAATAATCAGGTATCTCTCTCTTCTCCGTTCCAGAGAGAAATCTAAGTGTTTTCAAGTATTCTCAATACTCGAGTTATTGAATGATTTCTTATGGTCAGTATATGACCTCTTGTACATTTCCAGCAGTTATCTCTCCTACCTTGAAAGGCAATGTGATCTGAAACGTATCATCAATGGCATTGCTTCTGTTCTTTTGAAAGTTCTCATAATTCACCCTGTCATTTTCCCGACCTTTGTTGCATTTCTTATTGTGTTTTCCAAATGACAGATCCTCTGACATAATCATTCCTGTTTTTTACCTGTTCCTTTCGTTCTGTGATATGGTCCGCCTGTTTTTTGTATATATACTGTGCTGTTTTGAGGTGTTACTGCTTCCATACTTAAGCAGTTCAAAGTGGTTATTTGTACTAACTTACAACAATCATACATAAACACATGCAATTCACTATTACTGAAAAAAAAGAACAACAACAAAGAAGCTAAGGGAAAGTAAAAGTGCAACAAGAAGATTAAAGACGAATGGTTCAGAGAACCGACAAGTTTTAAATTAGACACATATGCAACATTTGGGTATCTTTATTGATGAAACGTTTCGCTTCATCAGTCCAATACAAATTTGAAAGGTGTAAGGAGAGTAGGAGTTTTGAGGTAATCAGTCCCTCGGCCTGGAGTCGATGTGTTCAGTCCATCAATCTTGTAGAAAGATTGAGTTTTATCGAGCTTTATTGAGTTTTTATCGAGTTTTATTGAGCTTTATCGAGTCTGTGACTCGATAAAGCCCTGAGATTGGTTGATGGCTTCCCTCGACTACGAGCAGCTATATCTCCAAATGAAGGCGGAATTAACGGAAGCTAGAAGAGAGATTCAACGTTTGAAGGGTATATGCAAGGATTATCCCCGGAACAATGTCGCCGATGATCAGACCAACGAATGGATGCTAGTCGAATCTGAAGGGACGAAGCTGAAGTTGAAGAAGGTCCAGGAGACTGCTGTGAAAACCAGCAACTCTTTTTCCTTGTTATCAGACGAATGTAAAGACATCCCAGCGAAGACCATCTCTACAAAGACCGTCGAGAACGTCATGCACACCGCCAGTCGAGGTAAGAACATTGTTTTGGTTGGGGATAGTCAGATTAAGTTTATGGATAGGGAATTTTGTCTTAAGGATAGGAATAGGAGGCAAAGGGTGTGTTATCCTGGGGCTGGGGTGAAGGATATTGTTAGCCGTCTGGACGACATCATGAGAAGTAATGGGAGCAATCCTATTATCTGTCTCAGTGCTGGAGGCAACGATGTTGGCAGACGTAGGAGTGAGGAGCTGATTAGCAGCTATAGGTCAGCAATAGATAGAATTAGGAAGAAGGGTGGGAACCCTGTCATATGTGGTATTTTGCCAAGGAGAGGAGTTGGAAATGAATGGTTGTCCAGGGCAATTGGTGTCAATTGCTGGCTGAACAAATACTGTAAGGAAAATGCAGTAACATTCATTGACAACTGGGACCTCTTCTATGGCAGAAATGACATGTATGCCAGGGATGGGTTCACTTATCTAGGTCTGGGGTGGGGGCACTGGCAACTGCAGTGAGAGGAGCTATTAGGGCTTTAAACTAGAAAAAGTTAGTGGTATGGGTTATGGGGGGAAAACAGTGAAGTCCCAGTGTAGTAATGTTATAAATTCTAGGGGAACTAGTAATAGGCAGAATAAGGTGGGTATTGGAAAGCCAGTGGCACTAGGTGACAAGGACAGTAATAGGTATAGTTGAAAAACAGAAATGAGCAGGAAGGGTAAGAGAAAGGAGGGTCTTTAAATGTATATTACACCAATAGTCGTAGTGCTAGGAATAAGATGGACGAGTTGAGATTAGTTGCAAGTGCGGGTAATATTGATGTTTTTGCAATAACTGAGACATGGTTTAATATGAAAAATCGGACATGCCTGCCGAATGTCACATTCAGGGTTTTAAATTGTTCCAAGTAGACAGAAGTATCGGGAAGGGGGTGGGTTGCACTCTATGTCCGTGATCATTTAAATTGTTGCATAAAAGTGGGTATAAAGTCTGAAATAATGCATACAGAGTCTGTCTGGATAGAATTTTCAGAGGGTGTGAAAAATTGATTTTAGGCGTGATTTACCGTCCTCCAAACTTAGATAGGGAACAAGGAGACTACTTTGGGAGGAAATTGTTAAGGCCACAAGGCACGATAACGTAGTAATTCTAGGGGACTTTAACTTTAGTCAGATTAATTGGAATTTCTTGACAGGGAATTTAGAATCTAACGACTTTTTAGAAGTAGTTCAGGATTGCTTTTGAAGCAGTTTGTGACAGAACCTACAAGGGAAATAACCTACTTGACTTGGTTCTAGCAAGCAAGGAAACCCTTGTTAATAATTTAGAAATTACAGAGGAACTCGGCTCAAGCGACCAGAAGTCAATTACCTTTAGCATTGAATGGATGTATGATAGTAGGGATAATTCAGTAACGGTCCCAGATTTTCGCTTAGCAGATTATAATGGACTTAGAGAACACTTATCAACTGTGGACTGGGGTGACGAAGAGAGGTATCAATATGACAGTTTTCTTAACACTATACAGGCAGCCCAAAGAACATTTATCCCATATAAAGAAATTAGATCAAGTAGAAATGACCCAAAATGGATGAATAATAGGCTCAAGTATCTTTTAGGGCAGAAGACTGTTCCACTCATCAACTACCCTATTTCCAAACCAATACTTTCCTATATCCTTTCTAAATCTAAACTTATCTAACTTGAATCCATTATTGCGGGTTCTCTCTTGGAGAGATATCCTTAAGACCTTATTTATATCCCCTTTGTTAATACCCATTTTCCACTTGTATACCTCGATCATGTCTCCCTCATTCTACGTCTTACAAGTGAATGAAATTTTAGGGTCTTCAATCTTTCTTCGTAAGGAAGATTTCTAATGCTATGTATTAATTTAGTCATTCTACGCTGAATGTTTTCTAACGAATTTATGTCCATTCTGTAATATGGAGACCAAAACTGAGCTGCGTAATCTAGGTGAGGCCTTACTAATGATGTATAAAGCTGTAATGTAACCTCTGGACTTCTGTTGCTAACACTTCTTGATATAAATCCCAGTAATCTATTTGCCTTATTACGTAGCTTAGGCATTGCTGTCTTGGTTTAAGGTTGCTGCTTACCATCACCCCCAAGTCCTTCTCCAATCTGTATGGCTAAGTTCTATGTTATTTAACTTATAAGTGCTTGGGTTATGGACACTCCGAGCTTCAGAACCTTGCATTTATCTACATTGAACTGCATCTGCCACTTTTCTGACTACGAATTAAGTTTGTCTAAATCTTCCTGAAGTTCTATGACATCTATGTTTGAATCAATTATCCTACCTATCTTCGTGTCGTCGCGAATTTGCTCATATCACTAGTAATTCCCTCGTCAAGGTCATTGATATATATTATAAATAACAATGGGCCTAAGACTGATCCCTGTGGAACACCACTTGTTACAAGTCCCCATTCGGATTTAACCCCATTTATGCACACTCTCTGCTTCCTATTGGTGAGCCATGACTCGATCCATGACAGCACTTTTCCCCCAATGCCATGAGCTGCCACTTTCTTTAACAGTCTCTGGTGCGGTACTCTATCAAAAGCCTTACTAAAGTCTAAATAAACAATATCGAATTCTTTATCGTGATCAACAGCCTCAAAAGCTTTAATGAAGAAGGTTAATAAATTAGATAGGCAGGAACGGCCCCTGGTGAATCCATGTTGAGTATCATTAATCAAATTATGCCTATCGAGATGGCTTCTTTTGTTATCAGCTATAATCGACTCTAATAATTTGCCTACAATTGATGTTAGACTTATTGGGCGGTAATTTGATGGTAACGACTTGTCCCCTACTTTAAAAATAGGAATTACATTAGCCATCTTCCACGTATCAGACACTACACCTGTTTGAAGAGATAGGTTAAAAATGTTAGTTAAGGGTTCACAGAGTTCCATTTTGCATTCCTTAAGAACCCTTGAAAAAAGCTCATCAGGGCCTGGCGATTTATTTTACTTCAAACGGTCTATCTGTTTGATAACCATTTCGCTAGTGACTGTGATACTACATAATTTATCTTCTTCGGGCCCACTAAAATACCTAATTCTTGGGATATTATTAGTGTCTTCCTGAGTGAAAACCGAGAGAAAATAATTATTAAAAATAGAGCACATTTCATTCTCTTTGTCAGTAAGATACCCATAATTATTTTTAAGGGGACCTATCTTATCTCTAACTTTTGTTCTATACACCTGGAAAAACCTTTTTGGGTTAGTTTTCGAATCCCTAGCAACTTTAATTTCGTAGTCCCGTTTAGCTTTTCTTATCCCCTTTTTAACGTCCCTCTTAATGTCAATATACTGATTCGTAAGATGACCCTCACCTCTTTTGATACTGTCTGTGACTAGATCAAGCCCACTGCGTGGGCGAAACGTTGTCAATAAAGGATCACATTATACTGCTTATGTGTTTATTTTTCCAATCCTGGAATCATCACTTATCTGTATATCCAACAACTTCAACCAGAACAACGGCTTCTACAACATAGCTGAACCTATTGCCAAGAAACTTCTTCAACGCTATCCCACATAGAACTCAAGAATGGAACACTGCAGGTCCTTTAAGTCACACAAGGTTTTAAACTATCACACTACTTTGAAGACTGTCACATGCAGCATTCTCCACCTGACCCAGCATTCTCCACCTGACTAAATCTTATAAATACTCATGTTATTCTTTTTCCAGGTAGATCTGTCTGTGACTCGACAAAGCCCACTGCGTGGGCGAAACGTTGTCAATAAAGGATCACATTATACTGCTTATGTGTTTATTTTTCCATTGTGTGGGTATTTTTTACCATTTATTTCCATTAGTCATTCTTCTTTGTATGTTCTCCAATGAATCTATATCCATCCTGTAGTAAGGAGACCAAAACTGAGCTGCATAATCCAAATGAGGTCTCACTAGTGATGTATAGAGCTGTAAAATAACTTTTGGACTTCTGTTGCTTATACTTCTTGAAATAAATCCTAGTAATATGTTAGCCTTATTGCGCACATTAGGCACTGTTGTCTTGGCTTTAGATTTTGCTACAATGACTCCCAAGTCTTTTCACATTCTGTATGATCAAGCTCTACTTCACCTAGTTTATAAATTCGAGGGATATTTTCATTACCAAGGACTAGTACCTTACACTTGTCCACATTGAACTTCATCTGCCACTTTTCAGACCAAGACATAAATTTGTCCAAATCCTCCTGGAGTTCACTGGTATCCTCCTCAGAATGAATCATACGGCCTATTTTTGTATCATCAGCAAATTTACTCATGTCACTTGCAATTCCTTCATCAATTTGCAAATATTCAGGGTCTGAAATCAAATAAAAATGACAAAGTTAGTTATGTTAGTGGACTCCTATCAGAAGCAAATGCCATGTTTGGAGCATTTTCAGAAACACATACAAGGGATGTTTTGGACGGAGAGATTCAGATAGAAAACTATAACATGTATAGATGTGATAGAATTAATAGGTCACAGGGAGGAGTAGGACTCTATATAAAAGATACTCTCTGTTGCACAGAAGTTTTGAACGCTACGAATGATATAGTAGAAATCCTCGGCATTAAAGTGGAAAATAAGAATCTAGTAATTATCCTAGTATACAAACCACCATCAGCAACTGCGGAGGAATTCACAGAGCAGTTAAAGAAGATAGATAGCTATCTGGATAGGCTAGAGAATCCCACCCCAAACATTTTAATCCTTGGAGATTTTAATCTCCCTCATGTAAAATGGAAGATGAGGCACCATAATGTTATACCAGAAATAACTCCTGGAAGCACCCTGGCTCAACAGGCACATACCAGGGAACTAATGAGGCTTTGTGAAAAGTACTCACTAAACCAACAGATAATTGACCCCACTAGAAATGAAAATACCCTGGATTTGATATTCACAAACAACGAGGAATTAATCAGAGACATAACAGTTACAAAAACAATATACTCTGATCATAACATCATAGAAGTTCAAACTAGTATTAACTCAGGGTTAGGGAACTGCGACACTAATGTTAGAGACGGAATGTTCAGTAAGTTTAATTTTAATAACCATAGAATTGACTGGGAAAAAAATAAACCAAGAGCTATCAGACATATGGGAATCAGACATGAGCACCCTAAATCCCCACCAGTGCCTAGAGAAGCTGAATACAGAAGCATACAAGGTATGTATGAAACACGTACAATTGAGGAAACCCAGATCAGATATAGAGAGAGAGCGTAGGAGATGGTACAGGAGAAGAAAACGGGTTACTGAATTGCTGAAAAACACAGTTATGTTGCAACAGAGGAGAGATAGCCTTAACCGAGAGATCACTGAATTAGAGCAAAACTTAAGATGTCATACCTGACAGAAGAAGTACAAAGGGAACAAAGAGCCATACAGGATATTGCAAGAAACCCAAAATATTTCTACTCCTATGCAAAATCCAAGCTAAGAACTACCTGTAGAATTGGACCATTATTGAGAGGAGATTCGTATACGGACGATGAACAGGAAATGAGTGAAATTCTAAAAGAACAGTATGAGTCAGTGTTCAGCAACCCACTAAATGACAGCAAGGTAGAAAATGCAGAAATATTTTTCACTCCAGCAGAAGGCTGCGCAGACCACCTAACCGACATTAGTACAAACCCCATAGATTTCGAAAAGAAATGGCCAACATGCCCACTCACTCAGCACCTGGACCAGATTCATGGAATGCTTTATTTATAAAGCAGTGCAAAGTACCATTAGCAAGAGCCCTTAGTATTCTGTGGAGAAAGAGCTTAGATCTAGGTGAAATTCCAGAGGCCTTAAAGAGTGCAGACATAGCTCCTTTGCATAAGGGAGGTAGTAGAGCACTAGCTAAAATTACAGACCAGTAGCCCTCACTTCTCACATCATAAAAATCTTTGAAAGAGTGATGAGACGGCAGATTACAAAGTTCATGGACCAGCACAACCAACATAACCCGAACCAGCATGGCTTTAGAGCGGGTCGATCATGCCTGTCACAGCTGCTGAACCATTATGACAGAATTACGGAGGCATTGGAGGACGACCAAAACGCAGATGTGATTTACACAGATTTTGCAAAGGCGTTTGACAAATGCGATCATGGAGTGATAGCGCACAAAATGAGGGCCATAGGCATTACGGGAAGGTAGGCAGATGGATTTTGAGTTCCTAACACAAAGAACACAAAAAGTAGTAGTGAACAGGAAAGATCCAGCATCAGCGAGGTCAAAGCTCAGTGCCCCAAGGCACTGTCCTGCACCTCTGCTGTTTCTCATCCTCATAGCAGACATAGATAAAAACACCCAGTACACTTTTGTATCATCATTTGCAGATGACACTAAAATAAGCATGAAAGTCACTACGGTAGAGGACACTGAAAAATTACAGGAGGACATAAGCAGGGTCTTCCAATGGGCGGTGGAGAACAACATGACGTTCAATGGTGATAAGTTTCAGCTGCTTAGGTATGGAAAAATGAAGAACTCAAAAGGAACACTATATACAAAACGCAAGAGGGTCACCACATAGAACGAAAGGAACACGTAAAGGACTTGGGAATAATTATGTCTGCTGATCTGTCGTTTAAAGACCATAACAAGACAAAGATCACAACAGCCAGGAAGATGACGGGGTGGGTATTGAGAACTTTCAAAACAAGGGAAATAATGCCGATGGTGACACTATTCAAATCGCTAGTGCTCCCTCACTTAGAATACTGCTCAGTGCTGACGGCCCCGTTCAGGGCAGGAGAAATAGCAGAGCTGGAACAAATCCAGAGATCGTTTACGGCTCACATTGAGCCATTGAAACATCTAAATTATTGGGAACGCCTTCAATGTGTTATGTTGGGATATATAATGTTTATAATAGGTTATGTTATGATGCATAATGCATGTCATTATTCCCACTATAATGGGTAATATGTTATGATGTATAATGTCTATAATGGGTTATGGTATGATGTATAATATGTCATAATTATCACTATAATGGGTTATGTGGTACCAACACTCTTATATGGATGTGAAGCATGGGTTGTGAATGTTGCAATAAGGAAGAGGCTGGAGGCAGTGGAGATGTCGTATCTAAGGGCAATGTGTGGTGTAAATATTATGCAAAGAATTCGTATTGTGGAAATTAGGGAGGTATGGAGTTACTAAAAGTATTATCCAGAGGGCTGAAGAGGGGTTGTTGAGGTGGTTTGGTCATTTAGAGAGGATGGAGAAAATAGGATTACTTGGAGGGTGTATAAATCTGTAGGGGAAAGAAGGCAGGGTAGGGTCATCCTCGAAAAGGTTGGAGGAGGGAATAAGGAGGTTTTGTGGGTGGGGGTTTGAACTTTCAGCAAACTTGCATGAGTGTGTTAAGAGTGAATGGAGACAAATGGTTTTGGAACATGAGTTGGAGTGTTAGCAGGGTAATATTTTGTGAAGGTATTCAGGGAAACCAGTTAGTCAGACTTGAGTCCTGGAGGTGGAAAGTACAATGCCTACCTTATAAAGGAGAGGTTTGGAATATTAGCAGTTTGGAAGGACATCTAAACTGTCGTATCTGAAAACCTCTGCAAAGACTGATTATGTATGAGTGATGGTGAAAGTGTTTGTTGTTTTGGTCACCTTGTCTCGGTGGGAGACGGCTGACGTGTTGAAAAAAATTAGTGAAAGTGTATACTAGTGAAAGTATATAATAATAATGGCTTTATATTTATGAAAATATCAGTGATATTTGGGAGTTGACGTGTCAGCGTGTCAGCCAGGAAGATGACGGGGTGGGTATTGAGAACTTTCAAAACAAGGGAAATAATGCCGATGGTGACACTATTCAAATAGCTAGTGCTCCCTCACTTAGAATACTGCTCAGTGCTGGCGGCCCCGTTCAGGGCAGGAGAAATAGCAGAGCTGGAACAAATCCAGAGATCGTTTACGGCTCACATTGAGCCATTGAAACATCTAAATTATTGGGAACACCTTCAAGTCTTGAACATGTACTCATTGGAGCGGAGGAGAGAGATACATGATAATATATACATGGAAAGTACTTGAGGGCCTGGTCCCAAATCTGCACACTGCCATAACAACATACTGGAGTGAGAGATATGGGAGAAAGTGTAAAATATACCCAGTGAGGAGCAGGGGTGCGGTGGGGACAATACGGGAGCACTGTATTAACATCCGGGGTCCCAGACTATTCAACATCTTACCAGAAGATATCCGAAACACGGCTGGAACCAGTGTAGAAGCCTTCAAGAGGAAACTGGACAAATATCTTCACCAGGTGTCAGATCAACCAGGCTGTGATGGATATGTGGGGCAGCGGGCCTCCAGCAGCAACAGCCTGGTTGACCAGGCAAGCACCAGACGAGCCTGGCCCATGGCCGGGCTCAGAGAGTAGATACTCTCGAAACTCTTCAAAGGTATATCAAAGGTATAAGTCTTGAACATGTACTCATTGGAGAGGAGGAGAGAGAGATACATGATAATATATACATGGAAAGTACTTGAGGGCCTGGTCCCAAATCTGCACACTGCCATAAAAACATACTGGAGTGAGAGATATGGGAGAAAGTGTAAAATAAACCCAGTGAGGAGCAGGGGTGCGGTGGGGACAATACGGGAGCACTGTATTAACATCCGGGGTCCCAGACTATTCAACATCTTACCAAAAGATATCCGAAACACGGCTGGAACCAGTGTAGAAGCCTTCAAGAGGAAACTGGACAAATATCTTCACCAGGTGCCAGATCAACTAGGCTGTGATGGATATGTGGGGCAGCGGGCCTCCAGCAGCAACAGCCTGGTTGACCAGGCAAGCACCAGACGAGTTTGGACCATGGCCGGGCTCAGAGAGTAGATACTCTCGAAACTCTTCAAAGGTATATCAAAGGTATGTAAATTATGAACAACAACGGGCCTAAAACTGATCCTTGTGGAACGCCACTAGTGTAACCCGCAGCTTTACTGATATGAAACCATTTTAACATTCGTAACTACTGAACGAATAATGGAATGTTTGCCGATACCCTACTTGCCTTACTGTGCTGGAATATGTCAGCGAAATATCAATAGTTTTTGTTCCCACTATATATCACGTATAAAATAGGGTAGCTGCACACTGGATATAATCAAGCTATGTAGTTAAAAAAAAAAAAGTCCTGTTACGGGTGTTGATATTCAGTGCCACTACGTGATACCTACCTTGTGTGCCAGGCCAGTATTGCACTTTCAAAATTTCCGTGACAATATTAACTAGACGTATTTCAGCCGCTCCGCAATCCAAGGAAGGTATCAAGTATTCTATAAGCCCAGCCTCCTCTATCTTAATACACACAATTAAGGAATACAAGAGGTGGTCATAAAATGTAAATGCAGAAAAATATGTGTGTGTGTGTGTGTGTGTGTGTGTGTGTTAGTTACCATTTTGTTCTAGGCACATGTCGATTAGACACTAGGCCTGTTGTGTATGCATGCGTGCGCTCGCTCGCGCGTGTGTACTCGCCTAATTGTGGTTGCAGGGGTCGATTCATAGCTCCTGGCCCCCACCTCTTCACTGGTCGCTACTAGGTCACCCCCTGCTCCGTGAGCTTTATCATACCTCTTCTTAAAGCTATGTAAGGATCCTGCCTCCACCACCTCCCTTTCCAGAGTATTCCACTTCCTGACAACTCCATGACTGAAGAAATACTTCCTAACATCCCTGCTACTCATCTGAGTGTATGTGTGTGCATACACACATTTATACTTATGTATATGTATGAATGAATGTATGCTTGTGCAGATGTATACAGTTCATGTTTATGCATGCAAATTTCTACACTTGCGTAAGTGAACATGTATATTTTTGAGAATGTATGCATGTGTATACATGCATGGGGTATATGTATGATGTGTATATTTACAGTTATGTATGTACACGTTTGCCTATGTGTATGTATTGCATGTATGCAATATTTATGTATGCATGTATGGATGCATTCTGATGTATGTGTATTCATATGTATATGTATACAGTGCAGGCGTGTCTATGATCACTATCACCATCATGTGCCTGTTTACATATGTATTTATAACTAATAACAATATAAGTTAATAACTCTGCGATACCTGACGTAATGCCGATCAAACGAGGATCGTTAAAGCTATCTCTTGGACATCAATTTCGGAAATGGTCTATATACAACTGAGAATAGAGCACCCACACATGTCAATTAGTCTACAAACCTTCGACTAGTAACAGCTGACCAGGGTTTGAAATTTGATGCCGACTGAATGTGTTCTGAGGTTATAATCAAAAACCTTAGATAGCAGATGAACAGGTCTGGCATCACGCCATGCAAGATTTACGGGGTCAATAAACTCTGGAAATTTAAAAACAATAAAAAATACGAACTTTCAATATTTATTTTTGCAATTCTGTAAGGAATTTTATTTTGTGGATGTGTTTTAAGATAGTCCTATTGAAAATTCCAACGATTCATAATTTAAAAAAAAAATTGTTGCACTGACAGATTTGTCTGCACTGAATGGGCATTATCCTAGCAGTAAGATGCATCATCCAGAAGAGGAAGACGTACATTTGATCATAATTAAACGGGACTCAAAATTTCCCCTCTGCCATCGTCGAATCAGAGGACACCTTTTTTTTTGGACGTTAGAAGTTAGGCCACCTAGGATTTTGTAAGTTATCAGTCTTGTCAGGATGGTGAGAATGGTTTGTCAATAACTTTGGTCTTGGGGCACCTGCACATGCCAGTTGTTCCTAGAATCTGATCCTCGTTACCGTAAACAATCGTCTAAAAATTGAATCCGATAGGATGAGGGGGTCGTCGAGTTATGAACAAAAGAAAATCGAAACGAAGGAAGGTGTTATGCATGTGCATGAAGTGCAAAAATTAAAACATTTGTGGAATCCAGTGTACGGTTAGTGTTTGTTAAAACCATTGCTACTTTACATTAGTAGAAACACCAATTAAAATTTAATTGTAAGAATGTGTTTGAAATTAACAATGATATAAAAGTGCAAAGTGCAAAGGAACTCTCCCTGATATGCATCCTAGCCTAATTGGAATACTTCCAACATAATAAAAAAGACGGGAATATATCAACATACATGTAGTAGTAAGCTGGTAGACAGCAACTGTTCATCGTCATATAATGGGCAGCATTACTGACATTTCCTTTTTGTCTCATGAACATAAAATGCAGGCATATGTTACAAACTCCTGACTGTTCAGTATACATACAGCTTTACTTCCTGTGTTTCTTAATAGTTCTTGTCTCTAATATTTCCTTTCCAATTTAGGCCTTGTTTTGACAGGGTCCCCGAATAATTAACATGTATAACATTAACTTTCAATGTATAAACTAGATGCTAAACAATGAACACATATTTATGGTATATTTATGCGTAACAGTAATAGCCTGGTTGAACATAAACTCAGCAAGGAAGCTTAGCCAAAAAAAAAAAATCAAAATCAGTGACAAGTATATTCCTAACGTAACCAATTCATTCCCGAACCCCCTTCTAACCTCAGAAATTTAAAAAATATGTTTTACCTTATTAACAAAACATTACAGGTTGAGCAGTGATATCACCGACGAGTGGATCTCTCCATACCAAAAGTCCTTAATAAAGATTCCCATATGTTGCATAAGTGTCTCAATCTTCAAACCATTTATTACACTAAAAGTATACTTCAGTAACAAGTTTAATGTCGTGGAATGTACATTAGTGTATTTCAGTCCACTTACGTGCTTATCCCATTTAAGTGAGGTTGATATGAAATAATTATTTCTAAATGTATGTGGAAAATAATAAATTGCAAGGCATACGTGGGATTCTACCTCGCCCGCTGGAAAAACTGGCCAATCCGGTAATAAATTTTGGGTAAACAAACTGTTTCACTACACCTTCTCAAGATATTTTATCCTTAAACCTACTACACGTACAAAAATAAAGTACACCACATACGATACCCTAGATATTTCCAAAATGAAGACTGTCACAGTAAATAATAACATATCTAACAACCTAAATGTAAAAAAAAATAACTAATGCAGGAAGCAGAAAACTCATTAAATATCACCTACATATTGTATATTAATAATATAAAGTGTATATGATGACAACCCAGTATACAGCAACACAACTGGGTCGGGTTGGCCGAGACCGATGATGTCATCACTAAGAACACAGAAGTGCCCTTCGCAAGACACGCACTAGGATTTACGAAACTGCTTTTTACTGCATACTTTCCTCAGTTTCACAGCTACATGGAGTATTTCTGAAAGCAGCTTTGTTGCTCACAGCGGCTTTCCACTGATCATCTTAAGCTGGCACTACCTGCCCTATGATGTTGACAAACCAATATAATATATTTTAGAGCAGCCACTGACTGAACGAGGCCATTATGTTGTACCTTGAGACTGTTTACTCCGTACAAATCATATTTATGGTATATTACAAAGTGTACGAGGGAATGGAGAATTTAGACAGTATAAAGTGTCAAATAGTTTAAGAACAATAAATTTCAGCGAGGTAGGACATCTCCCTAATCTCTGTTGCAGCTCTAACCCCACTTGACTTGTCCTACGAGGAGAGGTTAAGGGAAATCGACCTGACGACGCTGGAGGACAGGAGAGATAGGGGGGACATGATAACGACATATAAGATACTGAGACGAATAGACAAGGTGGACAGAGACAGAATGTTCCAGAGATGGGACACAGCAACAAGGGGACACAGTTGGAAGTTGAAGACTCAAATGAATCACAGGGATGTTAGGAAGTATTTCTTCAGTCATAGAGTGGTCGGGAAGTGGAATAGATTGGGAAGCAATGTAGTGGAGGCAGGTTCCATACATAGCTTTAAGGAAAGGTATGATAAAGATCATGGAGCAGGGAGCGTGACCCAGTAGCGGTCAGCGAAGAGGCGGGGCCAGGAGCTATGAATCGACCCCTGCAACCACAACTAGGTGTGAGAGAGAGAGAGAGAGAGAGAGAGAGAGAGAGAGAGAGAGAGAGAGAGAGAAAAAAAAGAGAGAGAAAGAGAGAGAGAGAAAGAGAGAGAGAGAAAAAGAGAGAGAAAGAGAGAAAGAGAGAGAGAGAAAGAGAGAGAGAGAGAAAGAGAGAGAGAAAGAGAGAGAGAGAGAGAGAGAGAGAGAGAGAGAGAGAGAGAGAGAAAGAGAGAGAGAGAAATATGTAAAGTTCGTACCAGTCTGGTGACCTGTACCAGCTTGACCCTGACAGGTGAGAAACGAGCGCGCAGGTAGTTTGTAGCCAATCAAAACTCTCCTTCAACAAGCACAATGAGAGGTGTAATTGTTACATCCTATCTACTTAAGCTAAATATGTTGCACAAGTATTCCTGCATGTATATATCTTGTCCGCATCCCATCAGCAATCTGGGTAGCCCACTTAAGTGTACCTCAACACTGACAACTCTCACTCTATGCACATTCAAGTGAACGTATTTCTTTAGTACGATTATATTAACTAATGCTCCATGAGGGTAGAAGCACATTGATGTATCCAATCACACAAAAAAATAGGAAAACTCTCGAAACAGGTCACAGATAAATCGGACAAAACTACAAAGACGTATTAAACTAAGAAAATGCGCTGTGCCATATGAGGATCTGACGTCACTCAGTGACTGACGGTTAACGTTTCACACCCGTGACTAGACTCGTCCGTTTCCTGTTAATCACACAGGAAAGAACCAAAGGTCTTGTATTAAATGTATAGTTTTATATGTATATATTAAACTGAATTAGATCTCTGGTAAGGGATATAATAATATACTTAAAAATGTCCACCAAGTACAATTATAAATAACGAAGGGATTATTGCACGACTTGTATTATGACCATACGGGGAAAAATATTTTTGAATGTTAGAGCACTGTTTTTATTTACGCACCGATTATCGCTAACAACATACTACATTAAAGAGTTTTTCAAAAACAAACTTCTTGATATTTATGACACTATCTAGTTGCGTGTGTACATTTACAGTATTTTAAATGTGTATATTCTGTGAATACCACCAGAAGCTTCCAGAGTTGGGCATGTATATTGACACAAATGCAACACTAATGTGACATTTTATTGTGGCAACGTTTCGCTCTCCAGGAGCTTTTTCAAGCCGTTACTGAGGTGTATTACTAGTGGTCTACACTATACCCTGTGGAGGCTGCGACAGAATTTATGTAGGAGAAACAGCAAGAAACCTCGAAACACGCCTCAATGAACACATTAATGCATGCAGGAACGATAACCTGAACAACGCCTGCGTACAACACCGAAATTCCAACAATCATCTCATGAAATTCAAAGGCGCCCGACTAGTAATCAAAGAAACTAATTTCCGTAGACGCAAGTGCCTTGAGTCAGCACTTATCGCTGTTTCTAACACAATTAAACAAAACAAAGGCAGCTTCACCATCTCTGAAGTCTTAGCAAGAATCCTCCTGAAAACAGTGAACCCTACCATCACATAGTCTCTCCTGCTAATTCAACACAAGCACATCGTAGATGTGGAACACTCCTACAGGCCTTCTCTATTCCAACCTACAGCAGAAATATTTGTCTAACCTATATTTTTATACTACCCATGTAATTGTTTTATCACCTTTTACTCATGTGCAAATTGATTGTTCTACCTTATTGTATTACTACTACTACTACAACTTATATCACTACTACTTCTACCACCACTAGTAATACACCTCACTTGGAGAGTATATATATACCCTCTGTGTCCATGTATCGCTTGTAACGGCTTGAAAAAGCTCCTGGAGAGCGAAACGTTGCCACAATAAAATGTCACATTAGTTGCATTTGTGTCCTTTTACTTAACATATTGTCGGTAATTCTACCAATATTATTACATGTATATTGACGTTGTACTCATAGATGTCTCAGATGCAGAAGAATGTGGTTGACTGATGTTCCTCATCATGTAAAAAACAAGAAAGTAGCCGCAGAACTTAATCAAACCTGATAAAAAACAAAACTTGACTTGTAGTTAACAGAAAAATGATAATTTATAAACAAATTAGCTCCCAGCATAATGAAACTTAGATATGGTGATAGATTTCGGTGAATGAACTTACATTCCCTTCAAAAGCGTAAAATAGTGATATGATTTAAGCGTGAAAATGAATAGAAAGCTTATAGAGGACATACATGAAGAAAAATATATAGATCCTAGACAGCTTCCAACAATGACGTTAAAATGTTTGGCAGGCAATAGAGTTGGGAAGAGTGGAACAAGTGTTACTGAAATAAATAGTTTGAAAATATGAAAAAAATTGTGGACGGATGCACAATTGAAAGTTAGGTTAGGCCTGCTATACTGATCATTTTTAGATTTGCCAAGTCAAGGCAAGCCGATCATTCAGACAAGCTCAAACTTTCCATTCCTCCATAAATCAAGAGGATGAGGTCATTTCCGGCAGTTTCTACTACAGGGAGCTCGGGGCTCCCCATCCTGCCCTTACCACACATTTACGCTCCCAATTTCATTTTACTACCATCTCACAATGAGTCACACTCGTCGAATTTCTATTACACTTTCTGCCATCCACTTTTCTCCTTTGTTTTCAACAGCTGACCACCACCCACATTTTTTTCACACTCCTGACCCCCCCCCTCACCCACTAGTGATCAACGTAATACCTTTTTACAAGGCAGGTGACAGGTCCTTAGCTTCGAACTATAGACCAATAAGCCTTACCTGGAAATAAATGGTATAAAATACCGACACAATGGAAAAATAAACACATAAGCAGTATAATGTGATCCTTTATTGACAACGTTTCGCCCACGCAGTGGGCTTTATCGAGTCACAGACAGATCTACCTGGAAAATGAGTAACATGAATATATAGGGTATAGTCAGGTGGAGAATGCTGGGTCAGGTGGAGAAAGCTGCATGTGACAGTCTTAAAAGTAGTGTGATAGTTAAAAACTTTGTGTGACTTAAAGGACCTGCAGTGTTCCATTCTTGAGTTCTAGGTGGGATAGCGTTGAAGAAGTTTCTTGGCAATAGGTTCAGCTATATTGTAGAAGCCGTTGTTCTGGTTGAAGTTGTTGGATATACAGATAAGTGATGATTCCAGGATTCTTCGGTATTGCGTGTTGTCTTCTCTGGCGATGAGTCTTGCGTTTCTGTAGTTGATTAAATGTTTGTCCTTTCTTATGTTCCTCTTCACAGAGTCGTGAGATGTTACGCTACTGTGAGGTGTTGTCTTTGTTAGTGTGATGTGACTGTGAGGTGTATTTTGCCTCTTTATAAGCCTTCTTCTCACGTTTCCTTTTATAGTTCCTTGATAATGTGAGTAGTCACGAAAGCGCTTGGAATTCTTCTATTTTTTCATAGTGGTTGTCTTGCATATTTTGATATCACCTGTTTACTGTGATCTTTTTGCACAAATGTTTGTGTGAATTTCGGTGTTGAACACAGGCATTCCTTGAGGGGTATACACAATCCCTTGTAATGGCTGCAGCAAATTATACGTCGGCGAAACATCCAGAGACCTCCAAACACGCATTTCAGAACACCAGTACGCAGGCAGATCTGACGACTCAAGAAATGCCTGTGTTCAACACCGAAATTTACACAACCATTTAATCAACTACAGAAACGCAAGACTCATCGCCAGAGAAGACAACACGCAATACCGAAGAATCCTGGAATCATCACTTATCTGTATATCCAACAACTTCAACCAGAACAACGGCTTCTACAACATAGCTGAACCTATTGCCAAGAAACTTCTTCAACGCTATCCCACCTAGAACTCAAGAATGGAACACTGCAGGTCCTTTAAGTCACACAAAGTTTTTAACTATCACACTACTTTTAAGACTGTCACATGCAGCTTTCTCCACCTGACCCAGCATTCTCCACCTGACTATACCCTATATAGTCATGTTACTCATTTTCCAGGTAGATCTGTCTGTGACTCGATAAAGCCCACTGCGTGGGCGAAACGTTGTCAATAAAGGATCACATTATACTGCTTATGTGTTTATTTTTCCAAGCCTTACCTCCATAGTTAACATAAGAAAGGAGGAACATAAGAATGGAGGAACACTGCAGAAGGCCTACTGGCCCATACAAGGCAGGTCCTTATCAAAAACCCCACTACCTAAGAATTTACTCCCGTACTCACGACACTAATCAAACCCAGCCCCTCCCACTCATATATTTGTCCAATCTCTTTTTAAAGCCACCCAAGGTCCTAGCCTCGGGTGGCAGCAGGCCTGTTGGCCCATACTAGGCAGATCCTTCACATTCCATCCCACTAACAGAATATCTATTCAACCCAATCTTCAATGATACCCAAGAAATAAGCTTTGATAATTTTATTTACTCATGTGCAATTCCCACTCAAATCCAACCCCTCTCACTCATGAATTTATCCAACCTAAATTTGAAACTACCCAAGGTCCTTGCTTCAATAACCCTACTAGGCAGACTGTTCCAATTATCAACTACCCTATTTCCAAACCAATACTTTCCTATATCCTTTCTAAATCTATACTTATCTAATTTCAATCCATTATTGCGGGTTCTCTCTTGGTGAGATATTCTCAAGACCTTAATTATATCCCCTTTGTTAATACCCATTTTCCACTTGTATACCTCGATCATGTCTCCCCTCATTCTTCGTCTTACAAGTGAATGTAATTTTAGGGTCTTCAATCTTTCTTCATACGGAAGATTTCTAATGCTATTAATTTAGTCATTCTACGCTGAATTTTTTCTAACGAATTAATATCCATTCTGTAATATGGAGACCAGAATTGAGCTGCGTAATCTAGGTGAGGCCTTACTATGTATAAAGCGGTAATATAACATATGGACTTCTGTTGCTTACACTTCTTGATATAAATCCCAGTAATCTGTTTGCCTTATTACGTACGCTTAGGCATTGCTGTCTTGGTTTAAGGTTGCTACTTGTAGATGAATGGTTCAGAGAACCGACAAGTTATAAATTTCATCAGTCCAATACAAAGTAGAAAGGTGTAAGGAGAAGAGGAGTTTGAGGTAATCAGTCCCTCGGCCTGGAGTCGATGTGTTCAGTCCATCAATCTTGTTAGAAGTGCAGCACAAGGCCGTAGAGGTGGCTTATATGCTTAAGCTTGTGCTGCACTTCTAACAAGATTGATGGACTGAACACATCGACTCCAGGCCGAGGGACTGATTACCTCAAACTCCTCCTCTCCTTACATCTTTCTACTTTGTATTGGACTGATGAAGCCACTGTGTGGCGAAATGTTTCCTCATTAAAGATACCCAAGTGTTGCATATGTGTCTAATTTATAAGGTTGCTACATACCATAACCCCCAAGTCCTTTTCGCAATCTGTATGGCTAAGTTCTACGTTATTTAAGTGCTTGGGTTATGGACACTCCCGAGCTTCAGAACCTAGCATTTATCTACATTGAACTGCATCTGCCACTTTTCTGACCAGGAATTGAGTTTGTCTAAATCCTCCTGAAGTTCCCCAACATCAACGTTTGAATCAATTATCCTACCTATCTTCGTAGGTATAGGTATAGTGGAAAAACAGAAATGAGCAGGAAGGGTAAAGTGAAAGTAGGGTCTTTAAATGTATATTACACCAATAGTCGTAGTGCTAGGAATAAGATTGACGAGTTGAGATTAGTTGCTAGTGCGGGTAATATTGATGTTTTTGCAATAACTGAGACATGGTTTAATATGAAAAATCGGGACATGCCTGCTGAATGTCACATCCAGGGTTTTAAATTGTTCCAAGTAGACAGAAGTATCGGGAAGAGGGGAGGTGTGGCACTCTATGTTCGTGGTCATTTAAATTGTTGCATAAAAGTGGGTATAAAGTCTGAAATAATGCATACAGAGTCTGTCTGGATAGAATTTTCAGAGGGGTGTGAAAAATTGATTTTAGGCGTGATATACCGTCCTCCAAACTTAGATAGGGAACAAGGGAGACTACTTTGTGAGGAAATTGTTAAGGCCACAAGGCATGATAACGTAGTAATTCTAAGGGACTTTAACTTTAGTCAAATTGATTGGAATTTCTTGACCGGGAATTTAGAATCTAACGACTTTTTAGAAGAAGTTCAGGATTGTTTTTTGAAGCAGTTTGTGACAGAACCTACAAGGGGAAATAACTTACTTGACTTGGTTCTTGCAAACAAGGAAACCCTTGTTATTAATTTATAAATTACAGAGGAACTCGGCACAAGCGACCACAAATCAATTACCTTTAACATTGAATGGATGTATGACAGTAGGGATAATTCAGTAATGATCCCTGACTTTCGCTTAGCAGATTACAATGGGCTTAGAGAACACTTATCATCTGTGGACTGGGGTAACGAAGAGAGCTATCAATATGACGGTTTTCTGAACACTATACAGGCTGCCCAAAGAAAATTGATCCCGTATAAAGAAATTAGATCAAGTAGAAATGACCCAAAATGAATGAATAATAGGCTCAAGTATCTTTTAGGGCTGAAGGAATTTATAGGCGCATAAAAAGAGGTGAGGGTCATCTTATAAATCAGTATACTGACATTAAGAGGGACGTTAAAAAGGGGATAAGAAAAGCTAAACGGGACTATGAAATTAAAGTTGCTAGGGATTCAAAAACTAACCAAAATAGTTTTTTCCAATTTTATAGAACAAAAGTTAGGGATAAGATAGGTCCCCTTAAAAATAACTCTGGGCATCTTACTGACAAGGAGAATGATATGTGCTCTATTTTTAATAATTATTTTCTCTCGGTTTTCACACAGGAAGACACTAATAATATCCCAGTAATTAATTTTTACAGAGGCCCAGAAGATAAATTATGTAATATCACAGTCACTAGCGAAATGGTTATGAAACAACTAGACCGACTTAAACAAAATAAATCGCCGGGTCCTGATGAGCTTTTGCAAGGGTTCTTAAGGAATGCAAAATGGAACTCTGTGAACCATTATCTATCATTTTTAATTTATCTCTTCAAACAGGTGTAGTGTCTGATATGTGGAAGATGGCTAATGTAATTCCTATTTTTAAAGCAGGGGACAAGTCACTACCGTCAAATTACCGCCCAATAAGCCTGACCTCAATTGTAGGCAAATTACTAGTCAATTATAGCTGATATTATTAGAAACCATCTAGATAACCATAATTTGATTAATGATACTCAGCATGGATTCACGAGGGGCCGTTCCTGCCTATCTAATTTATTAACCTTCTTCAGTAAAGCTTTTGAGGCTGTTGATCACGATAAAGAATTCGATACTGTATATTTAGACTTTAGTAAGGCTTTTGATAGAGTACCGCACCAGAGACTGTTAAAGAAAGTGGCAGCTCATGGCATTGGGGGAAAAGTGCTGTCATCGATCGAGTCATGGCTCACCAATAGGAAGCAGTGTGCATACATGGGGTTAAATCCGAATGGGGACTTGTAACAAGTGGTGTTCCACATTGATCAGTCTTAGGCCCGTTGTTATTATAATATATATCAATGACCTTGACGAGGGAATTACTAGTGATATGAGCAAATTCGCCGACGACACGAAGATAGGTAGGATAATTGATTCAAACATAGATGTCATAGAACTTCAGGAAGATTTAGACAAACTTAATTCGTGGTCAGAAAAGTAGCAGATGCAGTTCAATGTAGATAAATGCAAGGTTCTGAAGCTCGGGAGTGTCCATAACCCAAGCACTTATAAGTTAAATAACGTAGAACTTAGCCATACAGATTGCGAGAAGGACTTGGGGGTGATGGTAAGCAGCAACCTTAAACCAAGACAGCAATGCCTAAGCGTACGTAATATGGCAAATAGATTACTGGGATTTATATCAATAAGTGTTAGCAACATTAGTCCAGAGGTTAAATTACAGCTTTATTAGTAAGGCCTCACCTAGATTACGCAGCTCAGTTCTGGTCTCCATATTACAGAATGGACATAAATTCGTTAGAAAACATTCAGCGTAGAATGACTAAATTAATACATAGCATTAGTAATCTTCCTTATGAAGAAAGATTGAAGACCCTTAAATTACATTCACTTGTAAGACGTAGAATGAGGGAAGACATGATCGAGGTATACAAGTGGAAGATGGGTATTAACAAAGGGGATATAAATAAGGTCTTAAGGATATCTCTCCAAGAGAGAACCCGCAATAATGGATTCAAGTTAGATAAGTTTAGATTTAGAAAGGATATAGGAAAGTATTGGTTTGGAAATAGGGTAGTTGATGAGTGGAACATGTGCAATTTGATTGTTCTACCTTATTGTATTATTACTACTACTACTACTACTTATATCACTACTACTTCTACCACCACTAGTATTACACCTCACTTTGAGAGTATATATATACGCTCTGTGTCCATGTATCGCTTGTAACGGCTTGAAAAAGCTCCTGGAGAGCGAAACGTTGCCACAATAAAATGTCACATTAGTTGCATTTGTGTCCTTTTACTTAACATAGTGTAGAGCAGTATCCCAGCCTAGAGAGAACAAGTGACTTGTAGGTGTATCATTATTGGCATGGCATCTCAATGATGATCCTCTTTAAGGATCATCATCGTGTGCTAAGACTGCACTAAGTCATTGATTGGTAGGAAAAAGCTACGATTAGTGTGGGTGTACCGTGTGCTAAGACTGCACTAAGACAATGGAATAAGAGGAAAGCTACGGCCAGTGTGGGTGTACCGTGTGCCCCTCCCATTTCACCCTCCTCCTCCTACACCCCTCCGTCAATTCCCGACCCACCACTACCCTCCCCATTAACTGCCTTCCTTCACCCCACCCTCAGTACCCCTTTTCCTTCCCTGCCCTCACCAGATCCCTTTACTCTCCCCTTCACCACTACTGCCTCTCCACTCCCTCCCCCACCACTGCATCTCCCCACCCTCCTCCACCACTGCCCTCCACTAAACCACCACTACCACCTCCACCACTGCAGTTTCACTCAACCACCACTGATCCTCCACTCCACCACCACTGATCCTCCACTCCCTCCCCCACCACCACCAATGCCTCTCCACTCCCTCCTCCTCCACCACCACCAATGCCTCTCCACTCCCTCCTCCACTACCACCAATGCCTCTCCACTCCCTCCTCCACCACCACCAATGCCTCTCCACTCCCTCCTCCACCACCACCAATGCTCTCCACTCCCTCCTCCACCACCACCAATGCCTCTCCACTCCCTCCTCACCACCAACCACCAATGCCTCTCCACTCCCTCCTCCACCACCACCAATGCCTCTACACTCCCTCCTCCACCACCACCAATGCCTCTCCACTCCCCTCCACCACCACCAATGCCTCTCACTCCTCCTCCACCACCACCAATGCCTCTCCACTCCCTCCTCCACCACCACCAATGCCTCTCCACTCCTCCTCCACCACCACCAATGCCTCTCCACTCCCTCCTCCACCACCACCAATGCCTCTCCACTCCCTCCTCCTCCACCACCACCAATGCCTCTCCACTCCCTCCTCCACCACCACCAATGCTTCTCCACTCCCTCCTCCACCACCACCAATGCTTCTCCACTCCCTCCTCCACCACCACCAATGCTTCTCCACTCCCTCCTCCACCACCACCAATGCCTCTCCACTCCCTCCTCCACCACCACCAATGCCTCTCCACTCCCTCCACCACCACCAATGCCTCTCCACTCCCTCCACCACCACCAATGCCTCTCCACTCCCTCCTCCACCACCACCAATGCCTCTCCACTCCCTCCTCCACCACCACCAATGCCTCTCCACTCCCTCCTCCACCACCACCAATGCCTCTCCACTCCCTCCTCCACCACCACCAATGCCTCTCCACTCCCTCCTCCACCACCACCAATGCCTCTCCACTCCCTCCTCCACCACCACCAATGCCTCTCCACTCCTCCTCCACCACCACCAATGCCTCTCCACTCCCTCCTCCACCACCACCAATGCCTCTCCACTCCCTCCTCCACCACCACCAATGCCTCTCCACTCCCTCCTCCACCACCACCAATGCTCTCACTACCACTTCCACTCCTCCTCCACCACCACCAATGCCTCTCCACTCCCTCCTCCCACCACCACCAATGCCTCTCCACTCCCTCCACCACCAATGCCTCTCCACTCCCTCCACCACCAATGCCTTCCTCCACTCCTCACCACCATGCTCTCCACTCCCTCCCCACCACCAATGCCTCTCCACTCCCTCCACCACCACCAATGCCTCTCCACTCCCTCCACCACCACCAATGCCTCTCCACTCCCTCCACCACCACCAATGCCTCTCCACTCCCTCCACCACCACCAATGGCTCTCCACTCCCTCCTCCACCACCAATGGCTCTCCACTCCCTCCTCCACCACCAATGGCTCTCCACTCCCTCCTCCACCACCAATGGCTCTCCACTCCCTCCACCACCAATGGCTCTCCACTCCCTCCACCACCAATGGCTCTCCACTCCCTCCTCCACCACCAATGGCTCTTCACTCCCTCCACCACCACTGCCTCCCTACCACCATATCACCTCCACTACATCACCTATTTCAACACTGCAACCCCTCTTCCTCCACTAATGCATCCCTACCTCCTCCACTGCATCTCATCCACCTCCACGTCTTCATCCTTACCTCCTTCAACATGCATCTACTCCACCACTGCATCTCCACCTCCTCCACTACTTCATTTCCACCTCCACCACTGCATCGCCGCCACCTCTACCACTGTATCGCCACCACCTCCACCACTGCATCACCACCTCCTCCACCACTGCATCGCCACCTCGTCCACCACTGCATCGCCACCTCGTCCACCACTGCATCGCCACCTCCTCCACCACTGCATCGCCACCTCCTCCACCACTGCATCGCCACCTCCTCCACCACTGCATCGCCACCTCCTCCACCACTGCATCGCCACCTCCTCCACCACTGCATCGCCACCTCCTCCACCACTGCATCGCCACCTCCTCCACCACTGCATCGCCACCACCTCCACCACTGCATCGCCACCTCCACCACAACTCTACATCCTACACTAGTGCATCTCCACCTCCGCACTTAGTACCTTTCCTCTAGTGGTCAGCCTCTCCAATACTGGCTCTTGACCAGTGCTTTACCCAAAGCCATCAGCACTGGTATTTCTCCACCACTGCATGTATTCCACCTCAGCAGCAGCAGCAGCAGCAGCAGCAGCACAGCTCGTAGATAGTTGGGGGCGGGACGTCACTTGTGGTGAGTGTACTCTCCCACACAACTGTTGCCACTGGAGCTAAGATACCAATGGTGCACACTAGCTGCACCAACAATACTGTAACGACGCTACCACTGCAGTAAGACACTTACCAGAACTTTAGTGAAGCGACGTTCTAACTCCTCCGTGTCCGGCATTGGTAACTTGTCCTTTGTCAACGTTGCTGCTCCTCCAGCTGAACACTGAACACCATTATTTCTGCCTTGTGGCTCCCCACCCTTGTCTCCGATACACTTGCTCTCTGCACCACCCATTGTTCAACTCTATGACATCACATTCGCCAAAAATGGAGAGGAACAAACATTAAAAAACTTGGTTATACGAAGAGTGAGCGAGTATCAGCATACACACACCATGGTTCAGTGGCAACTGGTGGTGGTGTCGGGGTTGGTAGCTCACACCAGCACACAACCTGCGCACGCACGACACACACACACACACACACACACACACACACACACACACACACACACACACACACACACACACCGAGCTATGATTCGACCCCTGCAACCACAACTAGGTGAGTACACACACACCGAGTAGCGGCCAGTGAAGAGGCGGGGCCAGGAGCTGTGAATCGACCCCTGCAACCACAACTAGGTGAGTACACGAGCACACACACTAGCATACACACACACACCACACACACACACACACACACACACACACACACACACACACACACACAGGAGCTATGACTCGACCCTGCAACCACAAATAGGTGAGTACAAATAGGTGAGTACACACACACACACGCACGCCCCGATGGCATGGTGGCTAGCGCTCTTGCTTCACGCACGGAGGGCCTGGGTTCAATTCCCGGCGGGGCCGAAACATTTCGAAGTGTTTCGTTCACACACACACACACACACACACACACACATATATATACATACATACATACAACAGGCCTAGTGTCTAATCGACATGTGCCTAGGACAAAATGGTAACTAACACACACACACACACACAGAAACAAGGGGACACAACTGGAAGCTGAAGACTCAGATGAGTCAAAGGGATGTTAGGAAGCATTTCTTCAGCCACAGAGTAGTCAGGAAGTGGAATAGTCTAGAGAAAGATATAGTGGAGGCAGGAACCATACATAGTTTTAAGACAAGGTATGATAAAGCTCATGGAGCAGGGAGAGCAGAGACCCAGTAGCGGACAGCTAAGAGGCGGGGCCAGGAGCTGAGTCTCGACCCCTGCAACCACAATTAGGTGAGTACAGTGTGTGCCAGGGAATGGAAGAAGTATAGAAGGCAAAGAACCCAGGAGAATAAGGAGAGCAGTCGTAGACCCAGAAATGAAGAGCAGGGGTGCCACTAGCACGTTGAGGGACAACACAATAAGTGTCAGGGGCCCAAGATTGTTCAACTACCTCCCAGCATACATCAGGGGGATTACCAACAAGCCCCTGGCTGTCTTCAAGCAGGCACTGGACAGGCACCTCAAGTCGGTACCTGATCAGCCGGGCTGTGGTTCGTACGTTGGACTGCGTGCGGCCAGCAGTAACAGCCTGGTTGATCAGGCTCTGGTCCAACAGGAGGCCTGGTCACAGACCGGGCCGCGGGGGCGTTGACCCCTGGAATTCTCTCCAGGTAGACTCCAGGTAGGTAAGAAGGGAGGCCCAACGACAATACGAAAATGACATAGCAGCGAAAGCCAAATCTGACCCGAAGCTGTTGTACAGCCACATCAGGAGGAAAACAACAGTCAAGGACCAGGTGATCAGGCTGAGGAAGGAAGGAGGAGAGATCACAAGAAACGACTGCAAAGTAGGTGAGGAACTCAACATGAGATTCAAAGAAGTGTTCACAGAGGAGACAGAAGGGACTCCAGAAAGACTGAGAGGTGGGGTACACCACCAAGTGTTGGACACAATACATACAACCGAGGAAGAAGTGAAGAGGCTGCTGAGTGAGCTAGATACCTCAAAGGCGATGAGGAGGGATAACATCTCTCCATGGGTCCTGAGAGAGGGAACAGAGGTGTTATGTGTACCCCTAACAACAATATTCAACACATCTATCGAAACAGAGATTACCTGAGGTATGGAAGACAGCAAATGTAGTCCCAATTTTTAAAAAAGGAGACAGACATGAAGCACTAAACTACAGACCAGTGTCACTGACGTGTATAGTATGCAAAGTCATGGAGAAGATTATCAGAAGAGTGGTGGAACACCTAGAAAGGAATGAGCTTATCAACGACAGCCAACACGGTTTCAGGGACGGGAAATCCTGTGTCACAGACCTACTGGAGTTCTATGACGGGGTGACAGCAGTAAGATAAGAGAGGGGTGGGTAGATTGCATTTTCTTGGACTGTAAGAAAGCGTTTGACACAAGAGATTAGTAAAAAAACTGGAGGACCAGGCAGGGATAACAGGAAAGGCACTACAATGGATCAGGGAATACCTGTCAGGAAGACAGCAGCGAGTCATGGTACATGGTGAGGTGTCAGAGTGGGCGCCTGTGACGAGTGGGGTTCCACAGGGGTCAGTCCTAGGACCGGTGCTGTTTCTGGTATTTGTGAACGACATGATGGAAGGAATAGACTCCGAAGTGTCCCTGTTTGCAGATGATGTGAAGTTGATGAGAAGAATTCAATCGGACGAGGACCAGGCAGAACTACAAAGGGATCTGGACAGGCTGTAGTCTTGGTCCAGCAATTGGCTCCCGGAGTTCATCCCCACCAAGTGCAAAGTCACCTCGTCCGGTGGGAAAGGGCAAAGAAGACCGCAGACTTAGTACAGTCTAGGGGACCAGAGACTACAAACCTCACTCAAGAAAAAAGATCTTATGGTGAGTATAACACCAGGCACGTCTCTGGAGGCGCACATCAACCAAATAACTGCTGCAGCATATGGGCACCTAGCAAACCCAAGAACAGCATTCCGACATCTTAATAAAGAATCGTTCAGGACCCTGTACACTGTGTACGTTAGACCCATATTGGAGTATGCGGCACCAGTTTGGAACCCACACCTAGCCAAACACGTAAAGACTAGTTCCGGAGCTAAGGGGTATGTCCTACGAGGAGAGGTTAAGGGAAATCGACCTGACGACACTGGAGGACAGGAAAGATAGAGGGGAAATGATAACGACATATAAAAAACTGAGAAGAATTGACAAGATGGACAGAGACAGAATGTTCCAGAGATGGGACACAGCAACAAGGGGACACAGTTGGAAGTTGAAGACTCAGATGAATCACAAAGATGTTAGGAAGTATTTCTTCAATCACAGAGTGGTCAGGAAGTGGAAAAGTTTGGGAAGCGATGTAGTGGAGGCAGGATCCATTCATAGTTTTAAGAAGAGGTATGATAAAGCTCATGGTGCAGGGAGAGTAACCCAGTAGCGGCCAGTGAAGAGGCGGGGCCAGGAGCTATGAATCGACCCCTGCAATCACAACTAGGTGAGTACAGTCAGGAAGTGGAATAGTTTGGGAAGCGATGTAGTGGAGGCAGGATCCATACATAGCTTTAAGAAGAGGTATGATAAAGCTCATGGAGCATGAAAAGTGGCCCAGTAGAGGCCAGTGAAGAGGCGGGGCTAGGAGCTATGACTCGACCCCTGCAACCACAACTAGGTGAGTACACACACTGAGCTGAGTCTCGAGCCCTGCAACCACAAATAGGTGAATACAAATAGGTGAGTACACACACACGAGCACGCACACATGCACAGACACACACACACCCCGAGCTATGAATCGACCCCTGTAACCACAACTAGGTGAGTACACACACACACACACACCGAGTTGCGGCCAGTGAAGAGGCGGGGTTAGGAGCTGTGAATCGACCCCTGCAAACACAACTAGGTGAGTACACGAGCACACACACACACACTGGTCCAGCAATTGGCTCCTGGAGTTCAACCCCACCAAGTGCAAAGTCATGAAGATTGGGGAAGGGGAAAGAAGACCGCAGACAGAGTACAGTCTAGGGGGCCAGAGACTACAAACCTCAATCAAGGAAAAAGATCTTGGGGTGAGTATAACACCAGGCACATCTCCTGAGGCGCACATCAACCAAATAACTGCTGCAGCATATGGGCGCCTAGCTAACCTAAGAACAGCATTCCGACATTTTAATAAAGAATCGTTCAGGACTCTGTACACTGTGTACGTTAGGCCCATACTGGAGTATGCAGCACCAGTTTGGAACCCACACCTAGCCAAGCACGTGAAGAAGCTCGAGAAAGTGCAAAGGTTTGCAACAAGACTAGTTCCGGAGCTAAGGGGTATGTTCTACGAGGAGAGGTTAAGGGAAATCGACCTGACGACACTGGAGGACAGGAGAGACAGGGGGGACATGATAACGACATATAAGATACTGAGAGGAATTGACAAAGTGGACAGAGACAGAATGTTCCAGAGATGGGACACATCAACAAGGGGACACAATTGGAAGTTGAAGACTCGGATGAATCATAAAGATGTTAGGAAGTATTTCTTCAGTCACAGAGTGGTCGGGAAGTGGAATAGTTTAGGAAGCGATGTAGTGGAGGCAGGCTCAATACATAGCTTTAAGAAGAGGTATGATAAAGCTCATGGAGCAGGGAGAGTGACCCATTAGCGGCCATTGAAGAGGCGGGGCCAGGAGCTATGAATCGACCCCTGCAACCACAACTAGGTGAGTACGTACACACACGTACAGAAGGAGCAGAAGGGGAGGAGAGGTTGCACTGCTCATTAAAAACCGATGGGGATTTGAGGAAATAGAAGGAATGGACGAGATTGGAGAAAGGGATTACCTAGTAGGTACAATTCAGTCTGGGGAACATAAGGTATTCATTGCAGTGATGTACAACCCGCCACAGAACTGCAGGAGGCCAAGAGACGAATATGAAGACAGCAACAGAGCAATGGTGGACACATTGGCTGAGGTGGCAAGAAGAGCTCATTCGAGTAGAACAAAGTTACTGGTTATGGGCGATTTCATCCACAAGGAGATTGACTGGGAAAACCTGGAGCCACATGGGGGTCCTGAAACATGGAGAGCCAAGATGATAGATGTGGTTCTGGAAAACCTCATGCATCAACATGTTAAGGACACTACCAGAGAGAGAGAGGGGAAGATGAACCAGCAAGACTGGACCTCGTGTTCACCCTGAGTAGCTCAGACATTGAAGACATCACACACAAGAGGCCCCTTGGAGCTAGTGATCACGTGGTTCTGAGCTTTGAATACATAGTAGAGTAACAAGTGGAGAGGGTAACAGTAGTATGGAAAAAGTCAAAATACAAAAGGGGACTATTACACAGGTATGAGGAACTTCCTGCAGGAGGTTCAGTGGGAAAGAGAATTGGTAGGAAAGTCAGTAAACGAAATGATGGACTAAATAACAACAAAATGCAAGGAGGCTGAGGAAAGGTTTGTTCCCAAGGGCAACAGAAATAATGGGAAGACCAGAACGAGCCCTTGATTTACCCGAAGGTGTAGGGAGGCAAAAACTAAGTGCACCAGAGAATGGAAAAAGTACAGAAGGCAAAGGACCCAGTAAAATAAAGAGATTAGTCGAAGAACCAGAAACGAGTATGCACAGATAAGGAGGGAGGCCTAGCGACAGTACGAAAACAACATAGCATCGAAAGTCAAGTCTGACCTGAAACTGCTGTATAGCCACATCAGGAGGAAGACAACAGTCAAGGACCAGATAATCAGGCTGAGGAAAGAAGGTGGGGAGTTCACAAGAAACGACCAAGAAGTATGTGAGGAGCTCAACATGAGATTTAAGGAAGTATTTACAGTGGAGACAGAAAGGACTCTGGGAAGGTAGAACAGAGGGGTACACCAACAAAGGATATACCAACAAGTGTTGGATGAAATACACAACCGAAGAGGAGGTGAAGAAGCTGCCAAGTGACCTTGATACCTCAAAGGCGGTGGGACCGGACATCTCCCCGTGGGTCCTTAGAGAGGGAGCAGAGACAGTGTGTGTACCACTAACCACAATCTTCAACACATCCCTTGAAACTGGGCAACTATCTGAGGTATGGAAGACGGCAAATGTAGGTCCCATTTTTAAGAAAGGAGACAGAAATGAGGCACTAAATTATAGACCAGTGTTACTGACGTGTATAGTATGCAAAGTCATAGAGAAGATTATCAGGATGAGAGTGGTAGAGCACCTGAAACGGAACAAGATTATAAATGACAACCAGCACGGATTCATGGAAGGCAAATCCTGTGTCACAAACCTTCTGCAGTTTTATGACAAGGTAACAGAAGTAAGACACGATATAAGCCACAGTGCTGTGTCTTCCTTTGCAGATGACACCCGAATCTGTATGACAGTGTCCACCGTTGAAGACACTGCAAGACTCCAAGCAGACATAAACCAAATCTTTAAATGGGCTGCAGAAAACAATATGAAGTTCAATGATGAGAAATTTCAATTACTCAGATACGGAAAACGTGAAGAAATTAAAATCTCATCGGAGTACAAAACTAATTCCAACCACACAATAGAGCGAAAAACTAATGTCAAAGACCTGGGAGTGTTCATGTCAGAGGATCTCACCTTCAAGGACCATAACAATGTAGCAATTGCATCTGCTCGAAAAATGACAGGATGGATAATGAGAACCTTCAAAACCAGGGATGCCAAGCCCATGTTGACACTTTACAGATCGCTTGTTCTATCTAGGCTGGAATATTGCTGCACACTAACTGCACCTTTCAAGGCGGTGAAATTGCTGACCTTGAAAATGTGCAGAGAACCTTCACGGCACGCATAAGTGCGATAAACCACCTCAACTACTGGGAACGCTTGAAGTTCCTAAACCTGTACTCTCTAGAACGCAGGCGGAGAGATACATTATTATATACACATGGAAAATTCTCGAGGGCTTAGTACCAAACTTGCACACAAAATCACTCCCTACGAAAGCAAAAGACTCGGCAGGCGATGTAACATTCCCCAATGAAGAGCAGGGTGCCACTAGCACGTTGAGGGACAACACAATAAGTGTGAGGGCCCAAGATTGTTCAACTGCCTCCCAGCATACATCAGGGGGATTACCAACAAGCCCCTGGCTGTCTTCAAGCAGGCACTGGACAGGCACCTCAAGTCGGTACCTGATCAGCCGGGCTGTGGTTCGTACGTTGGACTGCGTGCGGCCAGCAGTAACAGCCTGGTTGATCAGGCTCTGGTCCAACAAGAGGCCTGGTCACGGACCGGGCCGCGGGGGCGTTGACCCCTGGAATTCTCTCCAGGTAGACTCCAGGTAGTCAGAGGGCTGTTTGGAATTATTTCTTCATTCATCCTTTGAACTCTCAGGAAATGGAACAATGAGGAGGGTGAAGTAGAAGAGGCAGGATCTATAGATAGCTTTAAGAAGAGGTACTACAAGGCTCTTGAAAACGTAAGAGAGTGGACCTAGT
>WNWK01003327.1:97500-171079 GCA_009830355.1 Cherax destructor | reverse complement strand
ATTTTGACCTGGAGATGGTGTATGACACCTCAGATAGTATTAGATATTTTTCAAAGGCCATTCTTTTGGCTTATGAGACTCTTACTGTTTCTCAAAGCTTTAGTGTTGGGTCACTGCTTATGCATCCATATTGTCGACAGCTCTCAAAGGTGTGTCCTCGGTAAGACTTTGTTTCTGCCTGCTATCAGTTGTCTGACCTGTGTGCTCCCTCGATATTTGGTCTAATTTGCATGAGGACGATTTTAACATAGCTTATTCAGGTATGAAACAAACAAACAAATTTTATTTCATTGCATTTGTACATATTGTAGATATTTGTAGTTACAATCATAAACTGAAGTGCAAGGAGAGCCACTGACATGCCATGGCATTAGGGGCAGCTTAATCTAATGACTTATAGACTATATACATAATATTAGAGAAATTGATTAAGTTTATTCTAGTTACAGTGGTACCCCGGTTTACAATATTTTTTCGTTCCAGAATGCTGTTCAAGTGCCATTACCAAACGAATTTATCCCCATAAGGAATAATGTAAAATAGACTAGTCCTTTTAGACCCCAAAAATACACTTACAAAAGCATTTAAAAAAATAAACTTACATAAAAGGGCGAGTTTGGAGACCATAGTAAACTGGGGTACCACTGTATATATTTGTTCAAATTACAATATGATGATATTACATTGTAAAAATTGAGATTGTCTTAAGGAAAATAACATTGAGCATTTTTGAAAGTAATTTATAGTATGAGTATTTAGTTTAGGGTGAGTAGGAGGTAAAATAATAGTAACATATTAGTAAAAATTGAAATTATCTTATAGGAAAATAATATTGAGCATTTTTTAAGGTAATTTACAGTATGAGTATTTAGTTTAGGGTGAGTAGGTGGTTTTTGAGAAGAGTCTTAAATTGATTTTCAGACAAGGTTAGGTTAGTATTTACTGGTAATGAATTCCAGATTCTGGGGCCCTTTATGTGCATAGAATTTTTACATAGGTTGATATGGACTCGGGGTATATCAAAAAGTGACCTGTGTCTTGTGTTGTGGTCATGGGTCCTATTAAAATTGTTGAGGAGAATTTTGAGCGGAGGGTTTATATTAGAGTGTAGAGTTTTATGTACAGTGGTACCCCGACTTACGATATTAATCCGTCAGAGAGGGCATATTTTAAGGCGAAACAATCGTTAAACGAATCAATTTTCCCCATAAGAAATAATGGAAATAAATTTAATCCGTCCAAGACTTCCAAAAGTAGTTAAATAAAATATTTTTTAGAACTTTTGGACATTAAATAATAAATAATTTAATAAAGAATACATAAATACACATGCAAATATTGTACAATAACATGTCACTTACATTTATTGAAGAGTTGTTGATGTGTGGAGGAGGGGAGAAGGTGGAGTAGTATGCTAGTGTTTGGAAGGGGAATCCCCTTCCATTAACACTGCAGGTACCAAGTCCTTTTCTGGGGTTACTTCCCTTTTTCTTTGAATGCCACTAGGACCAGCTTGAGAGTCACTAGACCTCTTTCTAACAACAAATTTGTCCAGGGAGCTCTGTGTCTGGCGATTCTTTAACACATCCCTGAAATGACACACCACTGTGTCATTGTACAGGTTGCCAGCACGGCCTGCAACAGCATGGTTAGGGTGATATTCATCCATAAATGCTTGCACATCACTCCATTTGGCACAGATCTCCCTAATCCTTGAAGAAGGCACATTCTTCCATTTTTGTTCCACCTCCTCCTCCTCCTCTGAACCATTGTCCTGACCTCTGCTCTCTTGTTCCAGTTGCTGTTGAAGCTCTTGCAGATCTTCAGTGGTTAGCTCTTCCTTGTGCTCCTCCACCAACTGTTCCACATCCTCACCACTCACCTCTAACCCCAAAGACGCCCAATTCCACAATTTCTTCCAAAACAGGCTCAGGCTCAGGCTCATGCTCAGGGTTCTGAGGCTCAGCCCCAAAACCTTCAAAATCCCTCTCTAGGACACAGTCTGGCCACAATTTTCTCCAGGCAGAGTTCAAAGTCCTGTAGTCACTCCCTCCCAAGCCTTACCTATAAGGTGTACACAATGCAGCATATGGAAATGTTTTTCCAAAATTCTCTTAGGGTTATGTTCATGTCTGTGGTCACATCAAAGCACTTTTGAAACATTGCTTTGGTATAGAGTTTTTAAAGTTGGAAATGACCTGCTGGTCCATGGGCTGGAGGAGAGGAGTGGTATTAGGGGGCAAGAACTTTACTTTGATGAATTTAAACTCCTCCACAATTTTCTACCAAGTTTGGAGGATGACAAGGAGCATTGTCCATTATCAGGAGGCACTTAAGTGGCAAATTATTGTCCAATAGATATTTCTTCACACTGGGGCCAAACACTTCATTGAACCAATCTAAGAAAATGTCCTTTGTGACCCAAGCCTTTTTGTTAGACTTAAACATCACACACAAGTTAGACTTGCTGACACCGCATCTGCCAAACACTGGGATTTTCAAAAGATACACCAGTAAAGGCTTCACTTTGCAATCACCACTGGCATTGGCACAAAGCATCAAAGTTAGCCTGTCTTTCATAGGCTTATGTCCTGGCTGTGCCTTTTCCTCCTGAGTAATGTAGGTCCTGTTGGGCATTTTCTTCCAAAACAGGCCTGTTTCATCACAATTAAACACTTGTTGGGGGAGGAATTGTTCAGCCTCTAGGTACTCCTGGAATTCAGGAACATATTTTTCAGCCGCACTTTTGTCAGAACTGGCTGCGTCACCATGCCTCACAACACTATGTATGCCACTTCGATTCTTAAATTTGTAAAACCAGCCTCTGCTGGCTTTAAATTCGCTCACTTCAGCACTCGTTGCAGGCATTTTCTTAAGGAGATCATCATGCAACTGCCTTGCTTTTTCACATATTATTCCCTCCGAAACAGTATCTCCTGCTAACTGTTTCTCGTTGATCCACACCAACAACAACCTTTCCACATTTTCCAGCACTTGTGGTCTGTGTTTTGTGATCACAGATGCACCTTTTGCAACAACAGCTTCCTTGATTTTACTTGAATATTTCTTATCCACAATGGTAGCGATGGTAGAATAGGGTTTACCATACAGCCTGGCCAGCTCACTGATACGCACTCCACTTTCATATTTTTCTATTATCTCCTTCTTCACTTCTATCGTACATATATTTCTGTTCCTCTTTGCCACAGGCTTACCACTAGGAGCTTTCCTTGGACCCATGGTAGCTTATTTAGCAGTTGCAAGCACTAAAAACAGTGGAATAATGACAATATACTGGTATGAATGCGTGGGTGTGGGTGGGTGGTCGCTCTCGCTTGTAAACAATAGCACTGACGCTCCCTGGAGTGCGCGCTCAGCTGGGCGCCAAGCGGACAGGTCCGGTACGAAAGTCGTAAGACGAATCAAACATCGTAAGTCACAATCAAATTTCTTACGTTATAAATATCGGTTATCGAAAATAACGTAAGATGATAACATCGTAAGTCGGGGTTCCACTGTATGTAGTAGGCACAAGAATAAGTGTGAATGTTCTTTATGGTGAGTAGTTTTAGGCTTTTGAATATTGGTGGAGTATGCTGTCTAGAGTGGGAATTTGTTATCATTCTGACTGCAGCCTTTTGCTGGGTTATGAGGGGTCTAAGGTGATTTAATGTTGTTGATCCCATGCACAGATTCCATAGGTGAGATAAGGGTAGATTAGTGAATGATATAGTGGAAGGAGAGCTGATTGAGGCACATAGTAGCGTATCTTTGATAATGTGCCTACTGTCTTTGAGATTTTCTTGGAAGTTTGTTGTATGTGTGTTTGGAATTTGAGGCTACTGTCGAGGTGGATTCCTAGGAATTTTCCCTCTGTGAGTCTTGTGATGGGTGAACCATTGAGCGTTATGTTAAGTGGAACATTTGTGGTTTTGTTTCCAAACTGTATGAAGTAGGTCTTTTTGGTATTGAGAGTAAGCTTGTTAGTCGTCATCCATGTTGATATTTTCTGTAATTTGGCATTAACAGTTGGTGTTCTTGTTGCAGTGTGCATTACACCCTGCTTTTGACTAAGTCACATTGCATGTTTTTTTTTTATTCTAATGTCCAGTCACCTTCAGTAGATCAAGAAATTTAACCACTTGGCCAGTCAGGTGGTTAAATTTCTTGATCTACAGTAGACCCTCATTTAGCACGGTAGTTACGGTCCTGAAAACATCGTGTTAGGTAAAATTGTGTTAGATAATTAGAAGAACTTATGGGAAAAATAGGGTTATGTTCCTGGGAGTCCCCAAAAAGCCAAAAAAGTTTTTTTTTAGATCAACAGATCTTGCAAAAATTGAAGGCGAATATGTAATTGTAGTTCATTGTCGTGATATATTACTGCTTAAGACTACAAATGCAATAGAAATAATAGTATTTCTTACCTTAAATTGTGGGTAATGATGTTTGTGGATGATTGAAAAGAGAGTGGAGAGTTATGCTGTGGCCCTAGTGGGCTGAGGTGGATGGTAGAGGTTCTGGTACTGAAGTCGATGGTTGTACTAGAGTGTCTAACTTTAAGTCATTCAGTCAGTCAAGTCATTCAGTAAGTCAGGCAAGTCATCCAGTAAGTCAGGCAAGTCATTCAGTAAGTCAGGCAAGTCATTCAATAAGTCAGTCAAGTGATTCAGTAAGTCAGTCAAGTGATTCAGTAAGTCAGTCAAGTGATTCAGTAAGTCAAGTGATTCAGTAAGTCAGTCAAGTGATTCAGTAAGTCAGTCAAGTGATTCAGTAAGTCAGTCAAGTGATTCAGTAAGTCAGTCAAGTGATTCAGTAAGTCAGTCAAGTGATTCAGTAAGTCAGCCATGTGATTCAGTAAGTCAGTCAAGTGATTCAGTAAGTCAGTCAAGTGATTCAGTCAAGTCAGTGAGTCATTCAGTCAAGTCAGTGAGTCATTCAGCCAAGTCAGTAAGTCATTCAGTCAAGTCATTCAGTCATTCAGTCAAGTCAGTAAGTCATTCAGTCATTCAGTCAAGTCAGTAAGTCATTCAGTCAAGTCAGAAAGTCATTCAGTCAAGTCAGAAAGTCATTCAGTCAAATCAGTAAGCCATTCAGTCAAGTCAGTCAGTCAGACTTATGTTTACCTCTTTTTATGTGTACAAAGATTTATCAAAATGCAATGAAAATGAGAAAATGTATGTAAATAAACACAGCGAGCCTCCCATTATTGTATTGTCGTCCAGCACGTGTATGAATCAAACTGAACGCTGGGAGGGATGTGTGGGTGGGTGAGGGTGGCTGGGGATAGCAGTAGGACTCCCCCACCGACTCAATGGTTTAACTCACAACAGGCGACCACGCTCTCAAAAAATTTTCCCCTCCAGCAAATCGTGTAATACAGTATAAGGTTTACATTGTGTTAGATAAAAATGTGCCGCAATTCTTCAATCGTGTAATACCCAAAACGCACAACATAAAGTCATGCTAAATGAGGGTCTACTGTACTCTCATTGGTAAATGTCATGGAACAAGCATTTTGTCTCTGAAGCTGACCTGTCTCAGTAGACTGAATTTTTCAAAGGTTTTATTTGAATTTTACATGTGTTCGAATCAACAAATCTTCGTCTTTATTTGGACTTAGTTTTTATGAACCTAGAATATAGTCTACATATTCCTCTCCTGCTGCTTGTCATGCTAAGCTTGATGTTGTCCATAATCAGGGATTGTATTTGTTTCTGGGTGCCTTTGGTTTATTCTCAATTGAAACCTAATTTCAGGGTCTAACTTTCTGTCATTGTGTAATATTCCTGATCTCTATTGTCTCCATTCCTTTGTTCGCTTCCATGACCTACATGATCCTTCGTCATTCAGAATTCTCACTGATGTCTCTAGGACTGACGCCCAACAGAGTCTCTTTTGTTGTGTTCCTTCCCTATTATACTTTTCAGTTTCTTGTTGCTGTTCTCTTTGTCTTCCCCTCCTTTTCAGATCACCCTATTCAATATCTTGCTCTTCCTACCTGGGAAATTTCTACAAACTGTATGTGTACCTCCACTCTTCTATCTTCAAAGACTTGTGTCTCACCTATGACCATGTGTTCCTTCTTTTCAAGTATTTTTAGTCACATTCCTGTGTTATTGCTGTGTTCACCGTGTGATCCAAGGCTGCTAAACAGTAACAAAGATTTTCATAGCAGAGCTATATATGTGCCTTGCTGATAACACATACATACATCAGACTCAGTCCAAGAAAGGTTAGGATTCTACCAACTCGTCAGAGCAAGGCAACACAAAAATATATATAACTCACCTGCTTTTTAACAAATCTTTGAACTTTACCTGTCTTTCAAAATCTTATGCTTATATTAGTTTAAAAATATTGTTCATTAATGTGTATAATATCCACATCAAATTTTGATATGGATATTATGCACATTATACACACAGATCTTTCATTTCAGTGCAAAAAATATAAATACAGTGGACCCCCGGAAATCGAACATTCTTCATTCCAGAATGCTGTTCAAGTGCTGTTACCAAACGAATTTATTCGCATAAGGAATGATGTAAATTGGATTAGTCCGTTTCATACCCCCAAAAATACACCTATAAAAGCACTTACAATAATAAACTTACATAAAAGGGTGAGTTGGGAGTGTTCGATTTCCGAGGGTCCACTGTGTGTTTTTTATTTGCCTAAATAATATTTAATTTTCTGTAGGCACAACAGTTCTCTTGGATTAAGACCAGTTATCCAGCAATATTTGAGAGGATAAAGATGCAAGTTAAGGCAGGACGCTTCATACCCGTTGGGGGCACCTGGGTTGAAATGGATGGTCTAATTCCGAGGTGAGTTATATAATGTTTTACCAAGAATATTTACTTGTACAACATTTCCCTGCCAACCACTATGTATAATGACCCTGAGGCATACATGATACTCCGATATTATTTAGTTAGATGAAATTTTGTCGGTGGATTCAGTTTAGATTTTTTGTTTATCATTGTCTGGGAGAAGAGTTTCCTGTTGTCTTTATCAAGCATAAATACTAAATGAAAATGTTATTTAAATAAAAAAAATATACCTTAACATTTTAAGAGGTTTTGAGGAGAATTATCATCTGATCAGAGAATTACTAGTACAGTGGACCCTCGGTTTTCGTTGAAAATTCTTTCCAGAATGCTGTTTGGTGCCGTTACCGAATGAATTTGTTCCCATAAGGACAAATGTAAATTAGATTAGTCATTTCAGACTCCTAAAAATACACTTACAAAAGCACTTACGAAAATACACTTACGTAATTGTTCGCGTTTGGAGGTGAATGAAAACCGAGGGTCCACTGTAGTATAACCTCTCTGAGTTGTGAAGGATTTCCAATACTTAGGGATCCATATTGGAGCAAACACACCAGGTGGCCACTTTTGGAATACCAACATGTGTTGTTTTGGATGATACTGTATTTAACCCTTTGACTGTCGCAACCCCAAATCCTGAGGTGTCTCCTGGTGTCGCAAAATATTAAAAAAAAAAAAATTATTTTTTCTTATGAAATGATAGAGAATCTTTTCCCAATGGTAATGACACCAAAAGTATGAAATTTGATGAAAAACTTACGGAATTACACTCGCAAAGTTAGTGATCATGCCGATATATGCGCATAGCCGATTTTGCTGACTTTGAGCCCTATTTTCGGCCAATTCCATTGTTCCAGTCGACCAAACTCATAGCTATTTCTTTAGAACTCCATTTGTTCTATCGATTGAGTACAAGAAACCACCAATTTACCGATTTCAACTACCTAATAAAGTGGTCAGAAATTGGCAATTTGGCCAATTTCATGCAAAATAAAAAAGATGTCAATTTCAAAATAGGGTCCAGAATAAACAATGCAGATATTCCTGGCACTAAAATAAGATTTTCTCTGTTCATTAGTCACGTCTTTAGGCCCCTCTTATATTATTCTTGCTTTCTATTTTGAATTTTTATTCACACAAAAAAATAGAAGATTTACTGTTATGCAGACTACTACATTATTGTAAAAATGGTATAAATAATATCAGTGCACTTGTGTAAGAATATGACTCACAAGTATTGGACGCTTGGCGTGATTTGTTTACTCTTGAACATTGGCAAAAATTGAACATTTCTGCTACTTTGAGTTCAATTTCAAGGTCGTTTTCATCATGAAACTAATCAAAACCATCTCTACTTCTGTAATATGTTTTCAATTCTATCATATGAGACCACGAAAAAGAGAATACAACCATAAATACTATACAAAAATACACCTCAAAGTCGGCGTTTTAATCCAAAAACACGGTCATTTTTTTCTTATTATGCATTGCGTGCTGCAGGATTTTTTATACAGCGCACACTGACCACACAGACCCATTCTCTCATATGTGGGCTTACCAGCTTTCTTCCGCTTGATTTGAAGCTGCTAGAATTTTTGAGTATACAGTGGACCCCTGGAAAATGTGATTAATCCGTTCCAGAGGGCTTAATGTAAACCGAAAATAATGTAAAGTAAATTTTATTTCTTTGCAAGTTTATATTGAGATTTTGTAATTACAATTTAGAATTGAAGAGCAAGGAGAGCCACTATTATGCCATGGCAATATGGGTAGACTTAATCTAATGACTTATTTACTACTTAATACTAGAGAAATAGAATGATTTTGTTATAGTTAAATATTAGCATGTGTTTTTAGCAGATAATAAGTTTACTTAAATCACAATCTGAGGATATTACATTTGTCAACGTGTTATGCAAGATGGTTATATCAATAGTAAATATAGCACTTTTATTATGGGTAAATAACACTTAGCATTGTTGAAAGTAGTTTACAATAAGAGTATATTTAGTTTAGGGTGAGTAAGTGGTTTTTGAGAAGAGTCTTAAATTGATGTTCAGGCAATGTTGTTTTAATATTTTCTGGTAATGAATTCCAGATTTTGGGGCCCTTTATGTGCATAGAGTTTTTACACAGGGTGATATGGACTCTGGGTATATAAAAAAGTGATCTGTGTCTTGTGTTATGGTCATGGGTCCTGTTAAAGTTGGTGAGGAGAATTTTGAGTGGAAGGTTTATATTTGAGTGTAGAGTTCTATGTATGTAGTAGGCACAAGAATAAGTGTGAATGTTCTTTACAGTGAGTAGTTTTAGACTTTCGAATATTGGCGGAGTATGCTGTCTAGAGTGGGAATTTGTTATCATTCTAACTGCTGCCTTTTGCTGGGTTATGAGTGGTCTAAGGTGATTTAATGTTGTTGATCCCCATGCACAAATTCCATAGGTGAGATAGGGTAGATGAGTGAATGATACAGAGCAAGGAGAGCTGATTGAGGCACATAATAGCGTATCTTTGATAGTATGCCTATTGTTTTTGAGATTTTTCAAAATTTGTTGTATGTGTGTTTGGAATTTGAGGCTACTGTCAAGGTGGATTCCTAGGAATTTTCCCTCCGTGAGTCTTGTGATGGGTGATCCATTTAGCGTTATATTAAGTAGGACATTTGAAGCTCTGTTTCCAAACTGAATGAAATAGGTTTTGTCAGTATTGAGAGTAAGCTTATTAGTTTTCATCCAGGTAGATATTTTCTGTAATTCAGCATTTACAGTGTTGGCCAGTATGACTGGGTTTGGGTGAGAGAAGATATATGTAGTGTCATCTGCAAATAATATGGGTTTGAGTAGTTGTGATGCATTCGGTAGGTCATTGATGTAAATGAGGAAGAGGAGTGGTCCCAGGACACTTCCTTGCTGGACACCCGACTTTAATTTGTTGTGTAGAAGAGTTAGCTCCATTTGTGTACACATATTGGCTTCTATTACTAAGGTATGATTTTAGGTAGTTGAGTGAGTGCCCTCTTATACCATAGTGAGCTAATTTTGTGAGCAGTAAGTCATGGTTAACGGTATCAAAAGCTTTACGTAAAGCAATGAAGATTCCCAGTGGGAATTCTTTCTTCTCAAGAGCGGTGTATATAAGCTCTAGCATGTGTATAATAGCATTAGTGATTTTGTTTGTCCTGAATCCAAACTGACAGGGGTTGAGTATGTTGTGTGAGACGAGTTAGGAATAGATCTGCCTATGAATTATTTTCTCAAAGATTTTAGAGAGCAGAGGTAAATTAGATATTGGTCTATAATTATTCAAGTCTGCTTGATCTCCTCCTTTGTGGATCGGGGTGACCCTTGCTATTTTGAGAATTGATGGGAAGGTGGAAGATTCAATGGATTTGTTGAAGAGTGCTGCAATAATTGGTGACAGTACCTGGGAAGCTTTTGTACATAAAAGGTGGTAAGCTATTTATGTCTCCTGCCTTATTTTTAAGGGTGTTGATGATGAGCGAGACTTCTATTGGGTTGGTTGGAGCTAAGAATAGTGTATTTGGTATTTGTTAGTGAGGTAGTCTGATGGACAAGTGTTTGAGCTTGGGATCTTACTTGCTAGATTCCTTCCTATTGTGGAGAAGAAATGATTAAGTCTGTTTGGTGTTTCAGCTGGTGGGAGTAGGGTTCATCTGGTTTTGTTAATTTGATAATTTTAATTTTGGATATCTTTTATTTCCTAGAATTTCAGATAGGGTTTTCCAGGTCTTTTCATATCACCTTTTATGTTATGTAGTTTGTTCTCATAATACAATTTTTTTGACCTTCTTATCAGGCTGGTAAGGATTGGGGTAGCACTTGGATTGTTCTCTGGTTATTTGACCCCCCTGTTTTTCATATTGGTGTTTTTTGTTAATGGATTTAAGGATGCTGGGTGTTAGCCAGGGACTGTTAAGTCTCTTAGCTGTGATCTGTTTAGTTTTTTTTGGGCAATGTTTGTTATAGAGGTAGTGTTTTTTTAAAGAAGTTCTTGATACATTCATTAATATCTGTTTATGTTTATATCTCATTATGCCAGTCGATGTTAATCATAGTTGTTATCAAGTTATTAACAGCTGACTCGTTATGTAGTCTGAAGGTAACTTTTTTAATATCTTGGGGCAATTTACCAAGGTTGGTTATGAGAAAGGTAGGGTAGTGGTCTGTGGTGTTGTCTGTGATTATGCCTGATTTTAGAGGGGATATAGTGTTAGTCCCGATGTGGTCTAATAATGAGATACTAGTCTCAGAGATTCTTGTAAGTTTTGATATTGTTGGTAGTAATAAACAGTTGCTCATAGTGTTTGTGAATTCAGTTACCTGTGGGTCCTGGTCATGTAGGAGATTTATGTTGAAATCTCCTGTGAGCAACAAATAGGGCTTTGTTCATTGTGCATCAGTTATCAGGTTTCCTAATTTTTCACTAAAGTGGTGAATGTTTGACTGTGGTAGTCTATAGATGTTTATCACTGTGAGGGGATTTTGCAGGTCTTTTAATTTAAATTTAGCTATAATATATTCTCCATGCTCATCCCTTGTACAAGAGTTATTGATACATTCAAGTTGATCCGAGTAATATATAGCTATTCCACCCTCTCGCTGATCTGTCCTTCAGTTGTGTATGGCTGTGTAACCTGGGATGGCATAGACATCTGTAATACCAGGCTTTTGCCAGGTCTCAGTGAGTGTAATGATTGATATATTGGTCTGTAGGGATTGGAGTAGTGCTCTGAGGTCATCAAAATGTTTGCTCAGAGATCTAACATTATAATTAAAGATAGTTATGTTATTGTTGGCTCTGAGTAATGTCTTCTTGATCTGCTGTGTAATAATTGTTGCTATTGGAATCATGTAAGTCATTTAATATAGGTTGATGTCAGGATCAATGCCTGTAATCATAAGATTTAGTGTGATTTATAATTAGACTTAAGAACAGTGTTTTGCTATACGCCGAAGCAGTCAAAGGGTTAAAATGTATTGGTGGGTGAATGAGACGTTTCGGGAAATTTATATCCAGAAATTGAAAAATCATTAACCATGTAGTAAAGAGAAAATATGGTATAAAAGTGAGCATAAAGAATGATAATTTGATTTTCTTAGCAGCAAATCATTGACATTTGGCGACATTAAATAAGTGGTACCTCGACTTCGATGGTCCCCAAACTCACCCTTGTATGTAAGTTTATTTTTAAAATGCTTTTGTAAGTGTAATTTTGGGGTCTAAAAGGACTAGTCTTTTTTTACAACATTTCTTAAGGAGATAAATTCGTTTGGTAATGACACTTGAACAGCATTCTGGAATGAAAAATATCGTAAGTCGGGTACCATTTGAATGAAAATGGATGATAAGATTTATTTAAAACTTGTTCCTGGTAATAATACATGGAGGTAAACAAGGAAGATAATTGCCTGTTGGTTGTGGTTATGATAAATTTGTCATTTAATTGTTAAAAATGGTGGGAAACCAACCAGGAAGATTAAACTGTAATATATAACAACACAACTATAAGAGGTTTCAGCAGGTCATTGCTGACTCAGAGCGTTCATCTATTCATTGTGGTAGCAGATATGAAGTGTTGTTAGTTGTGTTCATATGTCAGATAATTTATAAACTTATTTATAAATGACTGTACATTAAGAGCTCACACTTCACATTATAGGGGAATGGTCTAAGCACCTCATGTGATCACCAAGCACACTCAGGTGTAATAATATTGGTAGAATTCGACAATATGTTAAGTAAAAGGACACAAATGCAACTAATGTGACATTTTATGGTGGCAACGTTTCGCTCTCAGGAGCTTTCCAAGCCGTTAAAGCGATACATGGACACAGTGGGCTATTATATACCTCAAAGTGAGGGAAATACTAGTGGTGGTCGAGGTAGTAGTGATATAAGTAGTAGTAGTAGTAGTAATACAATAAGGTAGCAATCAATATGCACTGGTAAAAGGTGATAAAACAAATACTTGGGTAGTATAACAATAGGTAAGACAAATATTTTTGCTGGAGGTTGAAATATGAAGGCCTGTAGGATTTCCACATCTACGAGTGCTTGTGTTAATTAGCAGGAGAGACTATGTGATGGTATGGTTAACTGTTTTCAGGAGGATTCTTGCTAAGACTTTGAGAGTATATAATAGCCCACTGTGTCCATGTATCGCTTGTAACGGCTTGGAAAGCTCCTGGAGGCGAAACGTTGCCACCATAAAATGTCCATTAGTTGCATTTGGCCTTTTCTCACTCAGGTGATCACCAAGCACACTCAGGTGATCAAGCACACTCAGGTGATCACCAAGGCAAGTATTTGGGAAAATACCTAACAGAAACATTGGATAACGTCGACAACCAGACGCAGAAAAAAGACTCAAACTTGTGGAACTGTTCATCAATAGAGGAGTAATCAGAGGGGAAGAGAAGGAATAGATGTGCAACATAAGCAAAAATTGCAATCTTAAATTGCCAGCATAATCATTGGCATGAGGACGGAAGTCAGAATAAAAAGGAAATCTGCATGGTAGGAGTCACCATATTTAAAGGCTGAAAGAGAAGGGTTAAGAAAAGATACCAAATGATCAAGGCGAGAGCACTGGGCACTCCTAAAAGTGGTGCTAATTAAGGTCCCCATAAGCACAAGATGGAGGGACGCATCAGAGAAGTGGTTGAGGGGGGAGGAGGTCGGATCTGGGGAGAGCATCTCGGTCAAATGTGCAGTGGGGTTAGGAAGGTCATGAGTGTCAGAGTGATTGGAGGCTTAATCGTCTTAATAACCCTCTTTCATCTTTCAGGCAGCAAATTTCAGTTTCCTTAATATATACAGTCATACCTCGGTTAACGAATTAATCCGTCAGAGAGGGCGTATCTGTAACCCAATCGTTATCCGAATCAGTTTTCCCCCTAAGTAATGGAAATAAAAATTTAACCCTTCCAGACTTAAAAAAAAAATAAAATAAAATATTTTTAGAATTTTTTTACTTTTAAAAAACACAATTTAATAACATTAAAAAATACATGTAAATATAGTACAATAACATGTCACTTACATTTATTGAAGAGTTGTCCTCCTCCACCAATTCTTCCACTCCTTGGTAAAAACCCCCCCAAAACCCCCATGGACTTGCCCAGTGACACAATTTCTTCCAAACGGGCTCAGGCTCAGGGTTCTGGGCTCAGTAAAACCTTCAAAATCCCTCTCTGGGACACAGTCTGGCAACAATTTTCACAGGCAGAGTTAAAACCCCCTGGTAGTCCCCCCCCAAAACCTTACCTATAAGGTTGGGGGTTTTACAGTGGACCCCGGTGTTCGTCCTGCTCAAAAAACCCCCTTTTTTTGAAAAGTGTTTTTTTTTAAAAGCTTTAATAACTGTATTTTTGGGGAGGTCTAAAAGGACTAGTCTATTTTTCATTATTTTTTAAAGGGGGAAAAAATTGGTTTTGGTAATGGCACTTGAACACCCTTTTTAAAAAATGGACGAACCCCGGGGGGTCCACTGTATTCATGTCTGTGGTCACATCAAAGCACTTTTGAAACATTGCTTTTGTATTTTTTTTAAAAGTTGCAAATGCCCTGCTGGTCCATGGGCTGGAGGGGGGATTGGTATTTGGGGGCAAGAATTCACTTTGATAACTTAAAGTCCTCCAAATTTTCCCCCCCCAAATTTTTTGGGAGGATGACAAGGGCATTGTTTTTTTCCCAGGAGGCACTTAAGTGGCAAATTATTTTCCTGGAATATTTTTCACACGGGGGCCAAACACGCTTTAAACCCCACTCTGAAAATGTCCTTTGTGACCCCCCCCTTTTTTTGTTAGACTTCCACATCACACACAAGTTAGACCCCCCCCCTTTGGGGTTTTCAGAATGATACAAAGTAAAGGCTTCACTTTGCAATCACCACTGGCATTAGCACAAGCATAAAAGTTATGTCTTTCATATTTGTGTCCTCTCCCCCTTTTTTCCTCCTGATAATGAAGGTCCTGTTGGGCTTTTTTTTCCAAAAAACAGGCCTGTTTCATCCAAAAACACTTTTTGGGGGGAAAATTCTTCAGCCTCTATGTACCCCTGGAATTCAGGAAAATTTTTTTTCACCGACTTTTGCCCCTGGCTGCCTTACCATGCCCACAACACTATGTATGCCACTTCGTTTTTTAAAATTTTTTTGAAACGACCCCCCGGGCTTTAAATTCCCTACTTCGATCGTTGCAGGCATTTTCTTAACGAGATCATTTTGCAACTTTTTTTTCACATATTATTGCCTGCGAAACACTATCTCCTGCTAACTGTTTTTTTTTAAAAAAACAAATTTTCCACATCTTCCAGCACTTGAGATCTCTGTTTTGTACAATCCCCCTTTTACAATAACAGCTTCCTTGATTTTACGTGTTTTTCCCCTTTGGGGCCCCAAGGGGAGCGATTGTAGAATAGGTTTTTACCATCACCGGGCCCAAAGCTCAGTGATACGCACTCCACTTTTTATTTTTCTATTATCTCCTGCAGTTCTACTGTATTTCTGAGCCTTTTTTCCACAGGCTTGGCACTGGGCTTTTTTTGGGGCCCTTGGAAACATTTAGAGTTGCAAGTACAAAAAAAAAGTGAAATAATGACAATATACGGGTTTGAATGCGTGGGTGGGGTGGGTGGGGGTCGGTCTCACTTGTAATTTTAGCACACTGCACCCCCCGGGTGCCCCCAAACTGGGGCCACGCGGGGTGCCCCAAAAAATTTTAAAACCCAATAAACATGAAAAAGGGGGCAATTTTTTTCGTAAAATGTTGCTAACTGAATTTATCGTTATCCCCGCCATCATTAACCGGTATGACTGTACAGTGGAACCTCGGTTTTTTTGATTTTAAAAAATTCTAAAAAGTCTGCGAAAACCAATGTAAAACTGAAGCAATATTTCCTATAAGAAATAATTTTAATCCCAAATTTAAACTGTTCCAGACACCCAAAAATAAACATAAAAACATTTTTTTAGAGAAAACTAATAGTTTTACATACAGAAAACAATAAGAAATAAATATAAATGACTAATGAAATGGATAAATGAACATTTAACATCACTTTTTTCCTTCATTGAAGACTCTTGGGGCGTATGGAAGGGGGAGGAGGGGGAAGGATGAAAATAGAAGACATAAACTAGTAGGTGGGTGTGGGTCAGGTCAGGTAGGGGGGACTGTAGACCATTTTCATACAAACTCCACATACTCACCCCTTTCACCATAACCCCCCCTACTTTTCCCCTTTCCCCCCCACACACACACACACAGTGGGCGCCGGTGACGAGCGGGGTCTTGCAGGGCATCCAGGCCCCGGTTTTCTTGGTACATGTGAATGACATTCGGACGGGGTAGACTCAAAAACCCCCTTTTTCGCAAAATGATGTAAAATTTTAAAAGGGAAAACAAATTAGATGAAAGCGGACTTTTTGAGATCTGGGCATGCTGGACACCCGGGCCAAACTGGCTTCTGAATTTAATCCCCCCCCAAAAGCCCAAAAAACGAAGATCGAGGAAGGGCAGAAAACCCAGACAGAGTACAGGCGGTGGGCAAAAACTCAAACCTGCTAAAAAAAAAGACCTTGGAGGAGATAACACCAAGCCGCTCCGGGGAAAAAAAAAATCAAAATAACTGCGGCAGCATAGGGGGACTGGGAAACCTAAAAATTTGCTTCCCATACCTTAATAAAAGGGAAACGTTTAAAAACTAACACCATGTACATCAGGCCCATACTAGGTATGCAGCACCAGCTGGAACCCCCCCCTGGTCAACCGTAAGAAATTACAGAAAGTGCAAAGGGTTTTCGACAAGGTTACCGAGCTCAGGGGGAAAGTCCTACGAAGAAGATTGGGGGAAAATTTGGGGCCCCCAAAAAACTGGAGGACGGGGGGGGGTTTGAGGAGACATGAGCGTTAGAGGAGACATGTCAATACAAAAAAGGGGCGACAAAAGGGAAGATAGGACAAGATGTTCCAAGAGGGAACACAGAAACAAGGGAACAATTGGAAGTTGAAGGATGAGTCAAAGGGATGTTAGGAAGCATTTCTTCAGCCATAATAGTCAGGAAATGGAACAGTCTGCAATGATGTAGTGGAGGCAGGAACCATACATAGCTTTAAGATGAGGTATGATAAAGCTCATGGAGCAGAGAGAAATGCCCCAAGGGAAGGAGGGGGGGCCAGGAGCTGAGTCTCGACCTCTGGTGGAAAATTAGGTGAGTACACACACACACCCCCAAAAAACACTTACGTATGTACATACTTTTCACCCCCAAAAAGAGGGCATAGACCCGGGGGCATAGTCAGTGTTCCCCAAACCAGCATTACTGAAAATTTCCCAAAAATAATAAATGTGACCCAAGAGGGGTTAATGTAAGTCAGGGGGGATGGGGGTTAGTGTATAATAAGAAAGCCATAAAGTGGGGGGAAAAGAAAAAGATAAAAAACCCCAGCTATTCTTGGGATACCCTGGGTTTTTTTCGAAACAACTGTATCCATAATAAAGGCAAAATGCCCCAAATGTACATGTGTTGTATACTGAACTGAAGGATTTTACTTATTTAGTCATATGCAATATAGCAGGGAGGAGCGGGGAGTCATCGAATTTGGGGAGCTGGTATCGGACGACACCTCACCGCTGCAAGGCGTAATGTACAAAAAACCTATTTTTGGTGACAAGATGAGAGTGATCAGTTTGGGCCCCCAAATTCGCTGGTAGCTGGGGTCCAAACCCGCTCCGGGGTTATCATACATACAGATTTGGGCATATAGAAGGAAGACAAGCCTGGTGGGGGGAAAAAAGGGAAAATAAAAAACCCTTTGGGGGGGTTTGCGTGAGCAAAAGGTGAGGCTGAATAGGACTATAGGACTGATAGTAATTTTAAGCACACAAAGACAGTGCACAGTGTGAACCAAGTGATTGGGACATATGTAGTACATTTCCCCCCGGGGGTTTTTTCCCCAAAAATTGGTTCCCAAAGAATCCCCAAGTCCCATTAAAAAACAATTTACTTCCTTAAGAAATAATGTCACGTAGGTTAGTCATTTCCCCCCCCCAAAAAAATACACTTGCACAGCACTTCAAAATACCTTACATAAATGTTCTTTTTTGGGGAGGTCCGAAAACCACTGTACATACAGGGGACAAAAGGACTCATAAACACACACACACAAAAAAGGTCACACCAAAAACCCCCCAAAAAGGGGGCACTAATCCACCCCCCCCTTTTTGACTGGGGGGGCCCTCCCCCCCCCCCCCTCTTCCTTTTTGCCCCCCCTTCCTCATCCCCCCCCCCCCTCCCCCTCTTCTCCTCCACCCCCCCCTCCCTACTTTCTCAAATTTTTCTCACCCCCCCCCTTCCCACCTCCATTACTCTCTCCCCTCTCCCTCTCCCTTCTTTTTTTACTCCTTCCTCTCTCCCTTTCCTTCCTCTCCCCCCCCCCCACTGCCCCCTTATTCTCCTCTCTTTTCCTTCCTCCCTTCCCCCCCTTTTTTCCCCTCCCCCCCCCCCTTTCCCCCACTCTTTCCCCACCCCCCCCCCCCTTTTTCCCTCCCCTTTTTCCCCTCCCCCCTTCCCCAAACTCCCCACATACCCCCCCCCTACTCTCCCCTCTCCCTCTCCTTTCTCTCTCTCCTCTTTCCCTCTCCCTTTCTCTTCCTCTCCTTCCCTCCATCAGCCCCCCTTTTCCCCCTTTTTTTTCCCTTCCCCCCCTTTCCCCCCCCTTTTCCCCCCTACCCCCCTTCCCTCTTTCTTCATGCCCCCCCCCTCTCCCTGCCCCCCCCCCCTTACAACCCTCCATTTCCCCCCAAAAACACACACAACTACAGAAAAAAAGGGGGCCAGGGGGGAAAATCGAAGGCCCAGGGGGCCGGGGGGGAATTGGCTCGGGGGAAAAAATGGATGGAAGAGCAATGAAAAAAAAGGAAGAGTAGGGGAAAAAAAAATGATTTTTTTGCAAAATGGAGAAAAGATGGGGGCGAGCTTTGTGTAAAAATTTGGGAAAAAGGTTGGAAAAGGAGAAAAATGAGAATTTTAAGTTGAAAGGGTAGCCAGGATGGGCCCCCAGAAGGGAGGTAAATAGGTTGGGGGAATTCAGGAGTATGGACCAGGGAGAAAAGCATCTGGCTGGTACCCCCCCACTGAATGGGGGGCCCAATGGAAAAGGGACATAACCATCAGTCCAAAGCAGCGCTGAGGAAAAGGGGGAAAAGATTGAGAGAATTAGGGGGGAAGTTTTTTACGGGCAACTAGAGACACAGAGGAAAGGCAATGGGGGCAGAGTCTGTTTATTCAGGGGTTCAGGGGGGTGAATTAAGGACACACAAAAAAAGACAGTAGGAGGAAAGACAGGAGTTTTAAAAAAATCATCAAAGAAATAGGTGACGGGGCATGTCTTTAGATAGTAAATTTTCAAAGAATAGGGGGTACTTAAAGGGGGGGAAAAAAAAGCCAAAAAAGCTGATTTTCAAGATACAGACTTAGAAAAAAAACAGAATGACAGCAGCTGGGGGAGTGGAAAAAAAGCGAAAAAGGGAAAAAAGGGAAAAGAGACAAGGACATAATCAACAGAGGAAACCAGAGCTGGGGACAACAAAAACAAGCCCCACAGAAACCCCCAAACCCCCCCAAAAAAAAAAATGCTATCCAACACAGACCACAATTTCCCCACTTAAACCCCCACCCCACACTACGCTGTAGAATCTTGCAGCACATGCCAGGCCCCCCCCACCCCCACAGACCCCCAAACCATTGGTTGGAGGAAAGGGAAAATTTAAGGTATGGTACACCAATAATGGGGAAAAAAGAATAAGTGGGAGGAGTGGCCGGGGCAAGAGGGGGCACCCGAACATCATAGCCCTCACTGAAACCAAGCTCACAGGGATGAAACGAAAGCCATCTTTCCAAGGGATATCAGATCCTGAGGGGAAAAAAGGGGGGGGGGAGGGGACTGCTCATAAAAAAACCCAAAGGGGTTTTTGATGAGCTGGAAAGGGGACAGAGGAGAAACAAAAAATTACATAACAGGGCCTTCAGTCCAGAGGTCCCAAAGTGGTAATTGCAGTGATGTATAACCCACCACAAAAGGGAAAGGGGGGCCAAGGCAAGAGTATGATGAGAGTAAAGAGGAGGGTTTTACACAGGGGCCCAAAGGAAAAAGGGGTCATGCGGGCAGGGAAAACTACTGATCATGAGTCACTTCAACCAAAAAAATCGATTGGGAGAATTTAGAGCATATTGGCCAAGCGGGGGGGCTAAAATGATGGGGGGGGTACTGGAAAACCTCATGTACCAACATGTAAAGGACACTACCAAAAGAGAGAGAGGAGGATGACCCAAGGGGACTGGATTTTGTTTTAAAACCCGAGTAGTGCAGATATTGAGGACATCACAAAAAAAGGGCCCCGGGGCCAGTGATCATGGGGTTTTTTAGTATATAGTTACAAAGGGGGGGAAGAAGGAAGGGCTGGACAAATAAAGCCAAACTACAAAAAAGGGGGGCTATGTAGGCATAAAGAACTTCCAGCAGGGGGGTTTAGGGAAGAGAGCTGGCAGGAAGTCAGTAAACGAAAAGAGGGGAAAATATGACAACAATATGCAAGGAAGCTGGGGGGAATGTTTGTCCCCAAAGGGGAACAGGAATAATAAAAAAAACCGGGATGAGCCTGTGATTCCCCCAAAAAGGGGCGGGGGGGCCAAAACCAAGGTGCTGGGGGAAAGGAAGAAATATAGAAGGCAAAGGACCCCGGGAATAAAAAACACGAGACCCAAAGAAATAAATTTATGCACGGGGAAGAAGGAAGCCCAAAGACAATACGAGAATGACATGCAAAAATCAGATCTGACCCAAAGCTGTTGTACACCCGGGGGGAAAAAAAAGTCAAGGACCAGGTAATCAGGCTGAGGAATAAAAGGGGGGTCACAAAAATGACCGTGAAGTATGTGAGGGGCTCAACATGGGGGTGGGGGACACCATCAAGTTTTGGGGCACAATACATGCAACTGAGGGGGTTTTAAGAGGCTGTGGAGCTAGATACCTCACAGGCGATTGGATAGCTTTTTCCCCAAAGGTCCTGGGGGGAAGCAGAGATGCTGTATACCCCTAACAACAATTTTTAACACATCTATCGAAACAGGACGATTCCTAAATAAAAAGAAAAAAAGTATGGAAGACAGCAGACATGAAGCATAAACTACAGACCAGTGTCACTGACATGTGTAGTATGCAGGTCATGGGAAGATTATCAAAGAAGAGTGGTGAAGTACCTAGAAAGGAATGAGCTTATCAACAACACCCCAACACGGTTTTTAGGGATGGAAATCCCATCCAAACCTACTAGAGTTCTATGACTTGGTGACGACAGTAAGACAAGAGAGAGGGGGTGGGTAGTTGCATTTTTGGGGCTGTGGAAGGCTTTTGACACAGTTCCCACAAGAAAAGTGAAAAAACTGGAGGACCAGGCAGGGATAACAGGGAAGGCACTGCAATGGATCAGGGAATATCTGTCAGGAAGACAACAGGAGGGAAATTAAAGTGGCGATGTGTCAGAGTGCGCGCCTGTAATGAGGGGGGGCTACAGGGATGTCCTAGGCCCGGAGCTGTTTCTGGTACAGTGACCCCCCGGTTCTCATGATTAATCTGTTCCAGGGGGCTTAATGAACACCGAATATAATGAACTCCAAACTATTTTCCCAATAAGAAATAATGGAAATAAAATTAATCCGCCCAACACCCAAAAGTATTTAAATAAAATATTTTTTTACAACATATAGACATTAAATTACACAAAAAAAATGAGAAATAAAGAAATAATAGTACAATAACATGTCACTTACATTTATTGAAGAGTTGTTGATGTGGGGAAAACGGCGGGGGGGAGAGGATGGAAGTTTTTCATTGTTTAGAAAAGGGAAAACCCCCCTTTTTTAAAGACATCAGGTAAAAAAGTCCTAGCCTTCCTGCTACACTCCCCGCATGCCTGCTACCTCCCCCCATGAATGCTAACCCCTGCATAAATACACTCCCCCATAATGCTACACTCCCCCCCCTGAATGCCACACTCCCCCCATGAATGCTACACTCCCTGCATCCCCTACATCCCTGCATGCCTGCTACACTCCCCGCACCTGCTACACTCCCTGCATGCCTGCTACACTCCCCCATCCTGCTACACTCCCTGCATGCCTGCTCACTCCTTCATGCCTGCTACACTTTTTCCCCCCCTGCCCCACACTCTTTACCGCAGGGCTGGCACTAGGGCATTCTTGGGGCGGTTTTTTTAGGAAGCACTAAAAAAACTGGAATAATGACAAAAAGTATGGTATGAATGCGTGGGTGGCCCCCACTCACTGGTAAACAATAGCAGACTGATGCTGAATGGAGTGCCTGGGCCCCCTTTTTTCCAGGCGTATGTGTCCCCGGGCCCAAAAAAATTTTAAAAACCCCGTTGTTATCACCGGGCCAAAAATTTTTTTTTTTAAAAGTAATGAACACCTTTTAAAACTCCAGGTCGAAACATTTACGATTTTGAAAAAGATGGGGGAAAACTCTGAAGTGTCCCCGTTTGGGGATTTAAGTTTTGGGAAGAATTCAATCGGATGAGGACCAGGCAGAACTACAGGGTCTGGCAGGCTGCAGGCCTGGTCCAGCAACCTCCTGGGTTCCCCCCCCCAAGTGCAAAAAAATGAAGATTGGGGGAAAAAGGGGGAAAAAGACCACAGACAGAGTACAGTCTAGGGGGGCCCCCGCCTACAAACATCCTCAAGGAAAAAAAATCTTGGGGTGAGTGAACACTGGGAAATCTGAGTTGCACATCAACCCCAAAAAACTGCTGCAAACATATGGGGGCCTGGCAGACCTAAGAACAGCATTCCAACATCTTAATAATGAGTCATTCAGGATCCTGTACACAGTGTACATTGGGGCCCCTATTGGGTACAGTGCAATTTTGGGAAACCCCCCACCTAGCCAAGCATGTAAGGAAACTAGAGAAAGTGCAAGGTTGGCAAGACTAGTCCTGGGCTAAGGGTTATGTGCTCGAAAAAGGTTAAGGAAATTTACCCGACAACACTGAAAGACAGGGAGATAGAGGGGGTATGATAACGACATATAAAATACTGGAGGAATCGACAAGGTGGACAGAGACAGAATGTTTCAGACATGTGGGGGCAGCAAAAGGGGGGGCAGTTGGAAATTTTTAAAAATACATGAACCACAGGGATGTTACAAAAAAAAATTTTTTCTCCAAAATTTTTCAAAAATGGGGGAAAAGCTTTTGGGGAAAAAATGTAGTGGGGGAGGACATGACCCAGTTGGAAATTTTTCAGAATGGGGGTTTGCAAAAAAAACGGCCAGTAAAATGATTTTCAAGGCAGGCTCGAAACAAGGGTCCTGCAGGAGAAAGCAAGACCAAGGGACAACCCGGATAGGGAAGGGGTACTCACCAAACAGAACACGAAGAAGGCAGCCCAAAAGAGAGGGTACAAAGAGAAAAGGGGGAAAGAGGGTTTAGGAAATGGCAGGAGAACCCCGACCCGGGGAAGGGCAAACAACCTTCCCCCAAACCACCTACAGAAACCCCCAAACCCGGCAACCCCAATGCAACCAAGCAATTCTAACCAAAACCCCACATTCTACCCTGCCCCCACCCCCTCCTTACAAACCCCACCCCACAGCAACCAACCCAAGTTCCTCATCAAAGGTCTCCTGCTTCCCCAACCCCAATTCCCCCAGACCAAGTTTTAAAAAAGTTGAAGGTTTGGTTACAAATCGATGGGAAAAAAATAAATTGAGGATGGCTTTTAAAAGAAAGCACTCACAGATAAATCTTTCCACCCGGGTATCAATCCGAGGAAAGATAAGGGGGAGAGGGGAAAGGGGGGTTGCACTGCTCATTAAAAACCGTGGGGGTTTGAGAAAATGGAAGGAATGGATGAGAAAGGGAAAGGTTTCAATTCACGTCTGGGGGAAAATAAGGTAGTCATTGCAGTGATGTATAACCCCACAGAACTGCAGGAGACCAAGAGAGGGAAAATGAAGAGAGCAACAGAGCAATGGTGGAACACTAATGAGGTGGCCAAAAGAGCTCACTTGAGTAAACAAAGCTACTGATTATGGCGATTTCAACCACAGGGGGATTGATTGGGAAAACCTGGAGCCACACGGGGCCCGAAACATGGAGAGCCAAGATGATGGATGTGGTATTGGAAAACCTCATGCATCAACATGTTAGGAGACTTTCCAGGGCAGGGAGGATGAACCAGCAATCTGGACCTCATGTTTCCCTGAGTAGCTCTGGACATTAGGGCCCTCACATATGAAAGGTCCCCTTTGGGGCTGGGGATCACGTGGTTCAGGCTTTGAATCATGGGTTTAGTTACAGTGGAGAGGGTACAGGAGTAGAATGGGAACAAATTATAAATGCAGGACTACACAGGTAAGGCTTCCTGCAAAAAGGTTCTGGGAAAGAATTGGTAGGGAAAGTCAGTAAACGAAAAAAAATGGGGTATGTAGCAACAAAAAAGCAAGGAGGCAGAGGAAGGTTTGGGTTTCCCCAAAGGGGAACAGGGAAAAAATGGGGAAAACCAGAACGAGCCCGGTTTTCGAAGGTGTAGAGAGGCAAAAACTAAAAGACTGAAAATAAAAAGCACAGAAGGCAAAAGGGCGACCCAAGAAAATGAAGAGATTGGGGAAGAGCCAGAACAGTATGCCAGATAAGGGAGGCTCAACAACAGTATGAAAACAACATGCATCGAAAGTCAGTCGACCCGAAAGGCTTTGATAGCCACATCAGGAGGGCAACAGTCAAAGGGCAATGTAATCGGGGTGAGGGAAGGTGGGAGCTCACAAGAAACGACCCAAAAAAAGTTTAGGGCTCAACACGAGATTTAAGTATTTACAGAGGGAAAGAAAGGACTCTGGGAACAGAACAGAGGTACACGAACAAGGGGATAAAAACAAGTGTTGGATGAAATACACTCAACCGAGGAGGTGAAGAATGCTAAGTGACCTTGATACCTCAAAGGCGGTGGGACCGGACATCTCTCCTGGGCCCTTAGAGAGGAGCAGAGACGCTGTGTGTGCCACAAACCCCAAAATTTTTCAAAAACCCCCCTTGAAACTGGGCAACTACCTGAGGTATGGAAGACGGCCCAAAGGGGGGGTCCCCTTTTTTAACAAAGGAGACAACAGGCATTAAACTATAGACCAGTGTCACTGACGTGTATAGTACCAAAGTAGGGGAGAAGATTATCAGGAGGAAAAATGGGGGGGGCACCTGGAACAGAACAAGATTATTAACGACAACCAGCACGGATTTAGGGAAAGGGCCCATCCTGCGTCACAACCTCTGGAGTTTTGACAAAAAATTGAATAAAACGAGAGAGGGGGGGAGGGGGTTGATAGCCTTTTCTTGGACTGCCTTGGGCCGTTCCTCACAAGAGATTAGTCCCAGAGGCTAGAGGATCAGTCACTTAAGGAGGATACTGCAATGGATCAAAGAATACCTGACAGGGGGCAACAACGAGTCATGGTACGGGATGAGGTTCACAGGGGGCCCTGTGGCGGGTTCCACGGTCAGTCCTAGGCCCAGTGCTGTTTGTATATGAATGACATGATGGAAAGAATACCAGAAGTGTCTGTTCGCAGACGATGTGAAGTTTGAGAAGAAATAAATCAGATGAGGATCAGGCAGGACTACAAAGGGCCTGGTCAGGCTGGACGCGTGGTCCAGAAACTGGCTCCTTGAACCCGCCAAATGCAAAGTCATGAAGATCGGGAAAAAAAGACCGCAGCCCAGAATATGGCTAGGTGGCCGAGGTTTTAAACCTCACTCAAGGACAGAGATCTTGGTGATATAAAAGCACGTCTCCGGAAGCACACATCAACCAGATAACTGCTGCGGCATATGGGCACCTGGCAAACCTAAGAATAGCGTTCCGATACCTCAGGATCGTTCAAGATTCTGTACCGTGTACGTCAGGCCCCTACTGGGTATGCAGCACCAGTTTGGCCCCCCCCTGCCAAGCGTCCCAAAAAATTATAGAAAGTGCATAGGTTAGTTCCAGGGCTGGGGGAATGACCTCGAAGAAAAGGGTTTAAAATAAATCGGCCTGCGACACTGGATGACAGGAGGGGGTGGAACATACGGGGGTCAATTTGCGTGGAATAGATAAGGTGAACAGAGACAATGTTCCAGAGAGGGGGGCCCCAGAAACAAGGGTCTTGGATGTTAGAAGACTCCTACGAGTCAAAGGGATGTTAGGAAGTATTTCTTCAGTCAGAGTTGGGCAGAAAGTGGAATGTCTGGCAGAGGGAAATAGTAGAGGCAAGAACCATACATAGTTTTTTAAAACGGTATGATAAAGCTCATGGAGCAGGGAGGACCTAGTAGCGTCAGTGAAGAGACGGGGCCAGGGCTAGTCTCGACCTCTCACCACAAATAGGGGAGTAAACACACACACACGCACGCACGCACATCACACGGCTTGTAGAACTTGTTCATAACTCTTACCTTGCAGTCTTATTTAATATTATTTCTCTACTGTTTTATATTACTGCAATGTTCTGTTGTTCTAGAGTTCTATGTTAGTGAACTGTTCTTTGTATTGCTATACTGCTCTTGTGTGCTACTGTTCGTGTTATTACTTAATAAATTTCCCTTCTTGCATGTTGATGTAGTGTTATTATTTTTGCTCTACTTTCCCATCATCTACAACAAATGTTTCAGGTTTCCCAAAAAAAATTATGTGACTCAAAATTTATAAGTTCTCTCATCACATAATCTCCTGGAGTAAGTGAATCAGTATTCTTGATCTACTGATAAAAAAAATTCCAGCAGCCCATCTTCAACCTGTAATGTCTTATGTTTTCTTCGATCTCTCTATTTATTCACTTTCATTTTGCTCTATGCATATTTGCAACCATAACTTTTAAAAAATGTCTTTTCAACAAATTTCGCATCTTTTATTTTCTTGTATTAAATGTGTGATAATTATTGTATTTTTTCTCTTTTCTATGACTGTCAATCACAATTCTAACATACATTGTCTGGTACACTCAACAAACAATAGACCAAACCAACGGTTTAATTCCCCAAAAAATATTTTATAATTATAGAATACTGTATCCAGCAGTTTTGAACTGTACCAAAATAAAGGGAGGGACTCAAGCTAGACTTGCATAAAGGGGTGAATATAGATGCCATTAAAACCCCTTTAAAATTTTTTTATATACAACAATGTTCATTAGGTAAACATTTTAGTTTTCCAACAAACTAAAAAATCACTATGGGTACAATAACCATGACAGTTTATATTAAATTTCAACAATAGTTATGATAGTTTCAAACACATCTTTTACATATTTTCATTCTGAATTAGAAATAATCCCAAAATTTTAGAACATTATATAATACCTGATCATAATCCTGTCAACCTTACATTAAATGTTGATAATCAAACTAAGTCCAACACTGAACTAACACGAAAAGCTACATCTCACACAGTTCTTAGACTCACACTATCATGAAGTTATGCATCTCTTTAGCACGGTACCACAAGTCCCAGACATCTTGGTACAAATACCATCTAATCAGTGTGTGTCTACATAAAACAGTGTAGACACAATCAAACAGTCTATAATATCTAGTCTAGATTGAGTTTGCAAAGCAGGCCCCAGATATTTAAATCATTAAGTAAGAATGCAGAAGCGACCCTCACCCTGCAGCTGAGTGCTGACACTCTCCCTGCAGCTGGTGCTGACACTCTCCCTGCAGCTGAGTGCTGACACTCCCTGCAGCTGAGTGCTGACACTCTCCCTGCAGCTGAGTGCTGACACTCTCCCTGCAGCCGAGTGCTGACCTCCCTGCGCGAGCGCCACTCTCCCTGCAGCCGAGTGCTGACACTCTCCCTGCAGCCAGTGCTGACACTCTCCCTGCAGCCGAGTGCTGACCTCTCCCTGCAGCCGAGTGCTGACACTCTCCCTGCAGCCGAGTGCTGACACTCTCCTGCAGCCGAGTGCTGACACTCTCCCTGCAGCCGAGTGCTGACACTCTCCCTGCAGCCAGTGCTGACACTCTCCCTGCAGCCGAGTGCTGACCCCTCTCCCTGCAGCCGAGTGCTGACACTCTCCCTGCAGCCGAGTGCTGACACTCTCCCTGCAGCCGAGTGCTGACACCTCCCTGCAGCCGAGTGCTGACACCTCCCTGCAGCCGAGTGCTGACACTCTCCCTGCAGCCGAGTGCTGACACTCTCCCTGCAGCCGAGTGCTGACACTCTCCCTGCAGCCGAGTGCTGACACTCTCCCTGCAGCCGAGTGCTGACACTCCCCTGCAGCCGAGTGCTGACACTCTCCCTGCAGCCGGAGTGCTGACACTCTCCCTGCAGCCGAGTGCTGACACTCTCCCTGCAGCCGAGTGCTGACACTCCCCTGCAGCCGGGGGTGCGGCACTCTCCCTGCAGCCGAGTGCTGACACTCTCCCTGCAGCCGAGTGCTGACCCTCCCTGCAGCCGAGTGCTGACACTCTCCTGCAGCCAGTGCTGACACTCCCTGCAGCCGAGTGCTGACACTCTCCCTGCAGCCGAGTGCTGACCTCTCCCGCAGCCGAGTGCTGACACTCTCCCTGCAGCCGAGTGCTGACACTCTCCCTGCAGCCGAGTGCTGACACTCTCCCTGCAGCCGAGTGCTGACACTCTCCCTGCAGCCAGTGCTGACCCCTCTCCCTCCAGCCGAGTGCTGACACCTCCCTGCAGCCGAGTGCTGACACTCTCCCTGCAGCCGAGTGCTGACCTCTCCCTGCAGCCGAGTGCTGACACTCTCCCTGCAGCCGAGTGCTGACACTCTCCCTGCAGCCGAGTGCTGACACTCTCCCTGCAGCCGAGTGCTGACACTCTCCCTGCAGCCGAGTGCTGACACTCTCCCTGCAGCCGAGTGCTGACACTCTCCCTGCAGCCGAGTGCTGACACCTCCCTGCAGCCGAGTGCTACACCTCCCTGCAGCCGAGTGCTGACACTCCCCCCTGCAGCCGAGTGCTGACACCTCCCTGCAGCCAGTCCCTGACACACTCCCTGCAGCCGAGTGCTGACACTCTCCCTGCAGCCGAGTGCTGACACCTCCCTGCAGCCGAGTGCTGACACTCTCCCTGCAGCCGAGTGCTGACACTCTCCTGCAGCCGAGTGCTGACACTCTCCCTGCAGCCGAGTGCTGACACTCTCCCTGCAGCCGAGTGCTGACACTCTCCCTGCAGCCGAGTGCTGACACACTCCATGCAGCTGAGTGCGGACACACTCCCTGAAGCTGAGTGCTGACACACTCCCTGCAGCTGAGTGCTGACAGTAAATATTCTAACTACAATAATGTTCAAATTATGTTGCAAAATATGTTGATTTTTTCCCTTTTTCTTTTAAATTTGGTCAATATAAAAAAATATATATGTGTCTCAGTCGAACGAAGAAGAGGTAAAAATGAGAGTGAGAGACTCCGCCAGGAGCTGAGTCTGCCGCTTTAAAGACTGACCGCTGTTCCTCATTGCTATTATTTTCAGCTATTGAGTTCTACTACCAATCCATAGTGAAGCTGGCACCCAGCTGGTCCGTTAGTAAGAAAACTGGACGTTACTAGACAGAAGTACAGCACATGAGAACGGATTAGAGGGACTGACGAAGTCAATTGCAGGAACAAAGTCACGAGGGCGTTCTATAAGTCATTTAAACTGCACTATTACTTGTAAGACAAGTAACTACAAGTGGAATATTGAAGGTGTGATATCAACTACAGCTGAAGGTATAAGATACTGTTCTAAGATTCACAAGATGAAAGTGTAAAGTTAACTACAACTGAAGATGTATTGTAAACCACAGATGGTGTTACGTGAACTACAGGTGGTGGTGTTACGTGAACTACAGGTGGTGGTGTTACGTGAACTACAGGTGGTGGTGTTACGTGAACTACAGGTGGTGGTGTTACGTGAACTACAGGTGGTGGTGTTACGTGAACTACAGGTGGTGGTGTTACGTGAACTACAGGTGGTGGTGTTACGTGAACTACAGGTGGTGGTGTTACGTGAACTGCAGGTGATGGTGTTACGGGAACTGCAGGTGACGGTGTTACGGGAACTGCAGGTGACGGTGTTACGGGAACTGCAGGTGACGGTGTTACGGGAACTGCAGGTGACGGTGTTACGGGAACTGCAGGTGACGGTGTTACGGGAACTACAGGTGATGGTGTTACGGGAACTACAGGTGATGGTGTTACGGGAACTACAGGTGATGGTGTTACGGGAACTACAGGTGGTGGTGTTACGGGAACTACAGGTGGTGGTGTTACGGGAACTACAGGTGGTGGTGTTACAGGGAACTACAGGTGGTGGTGTTACGGGAACTACAGGTGGTGGTGTTACGGAACTACAGGTGATGGTGTTACGGGAACTACAGGTGATGGTGTTACGGGAACTACAGGTGATGGTGTTACGGGAACTACAGGTGGTGGTGTTACGGGAACTACAGGTGGTGGTGTTACGGGAACTACAGGTGGTGGTGTTACGTGAACTACAGGTGGTGGTGTTACGGAACTACAGGTGGTGGTGTTACGGGAACTACAGGTGGTGGTGTTACGGGAACTACAGGTGGGGGTGTTACGGGAACTACAGGTGGTGGTGTTACGGGAACTACAGGTGGTGGTGTTACGGGAACTGCAGGTGGTGGTGTTCGGAACTACAGGTGGTGGTGTTACGGAACTACAGGTGGTGGTGTTACGGGAACTACAGGTGGTGGTGTTACGGAACTACAGGTGGTGGTGTTACGGGAACTACAGGTGGTGGTGTTACGGAACTACAGGTGGTGGTGTTACGGGAACTACAGGTGGTGGTGTTACGGGAACTACAGGTGGTGGTGTTACGGGAACTACAGGTGGTGGTGTTACGGGAACTACAGGTGGTGGTGTTACGGAACTACAGGTGGTGGTGTTACGGAACTACAGGTGGTGGTGTTACGGGAACTACAGGTGGTGGTGTTACGGGAACTACAGGTGGTGGTGTTACGGGAACTACAGGTGGTGGTGTTACGGGAACTACAGGTGGTGGTGTTACGGGAACTACAGGTGGTGGTGTTACGGGAACTACAGGTGGTGGTGTTACGGGAACTACAGGTGGTGGTGTTACGGGAACTACAGGTGGTGGTGTTACGGGAACTACAGGTGGTGGTGTTACGGAACTACAGGTGAGTGGTGTTACGGGAACTACAGGTGGTGGTGTTACGGAACTACAGGTGGTGTACGGTCAGGGTGGTTTACGGAACTACAGGTGATGGTGTTACGGGAACTACAGGTGATGGTGTTACGGGAACTACAAGTGATGGTGTTACGTGAACTACAAGTGATGGTGCTACGTGAACTACAAGTGATGGTGCTACGTGAACTACAAGTGATGGTGCTACGTGAACTACAAGTGATGGTGTTACGTGAACTACAAGTGATGGTGTTACGTGAACTACAAGTGATGGTGCTACGTGAACTACAAGTGATGGTGCTACGTGAACTACAAGTGATGGTGCTACGTGAACTACAAGTGATGGTGTTACGTGAACTACAGGTGGTGGTGTTACGTGAAGTACAAGTGATGGTGTTACGTGAACTACAAGTGATGGTGCTACGTGAACTACAAGTGATGGTGTAACGTGAACTACAAGTGATGGTGTTACGTGAACTACAGGTGGTGGTGTTACGTGAACTACAAGTGATGGTGCTACGTGAAGTACAAGTGATGGTGCTACGTGAACTACAAGTGATGGTGCTACGTGAACTACAAGTGATGGTGCTACGTGAACTACAAGTGATGGTGCTACGTGAACTACAAGTGATGGTGCTACGTGAACTACAAGTGATGGTGTTACGTGAACTACAGGTGGTGGTGTTACGTGAACTACAGGTGGTGGTGTTACGTGAAGTACAAGTGATGGTGTTACGTGAACTACAGGTGGTGGTGTTACGTGAAGTACAAGTGATGGTGCTACGTGAACTACAAGTGATGGTGTTACGTGAACTACAAGTGATGGTGTTACGTGAACTACAAGTGATGGTGTTACGTGAACTACAAGTGATGGTGTTACGTGAACTACAAGTGATAGTGTAACGTGAACTACAAGTGATGGTGTTACGTGAACTACAAGTGATGGTGTTACGTGAACTACAAGTGATGGTGTTACGTGAACTACAAGTGATGGTGTTACGTGAACTACAAGTGATGGTGTTACGTGAAATACAAGTGATGGTGTTACGTGAACTACAAGCGACAGCAAAATGTTAAATAGATGTGAAAGCATAAAGTGCAGACGACGAGTTACCTGTCCTCTCTGACATATAAGAAAAGTCAATTACAAGAGACTGAGGGAAAAAAAATTCGAAGGAACGTAAGGAAAAGCATTGAAAGGAAGAGTGATGAATTTGTGACCTGGATGTGAGAAGTGTCAAGACTCCGACGGTCCATCTCATGATGTACGCACATCTCTTCTTAGTGATAAGTGATAGGTTATACTAACAGCACAATTTTTTTAGGTAAAGATAGTGAAGAGGGTGATGACCCACAAATATAAAATGCTTCAAGAAAGGACAGAAGAGGGTGAGTGTGCCAAAAACCCTACGGAAGTTCTTAAGAGAGTGATATTCCAGAGTGTGAAAACGTTGATGTCCCACAAATATCTTGAAAAGGGCGATGTCTTGCCAGCATACAAAACCTTTAACCGACTTTTGTTTCATTGTTCACCGACATGACGAGGTACCTTCCTGGGTCGTTACCATCTGCAAGCCTAAAATGTGTTGCGGTTCCCATTTTGTCTCCATTATTTTTCACTAACTTCATTGGACGCCTCCCTCATTGTTTTTGATAGATTGTTGTAACCTGTCTGCTGCAGACAGATCTGAGCCCACTGGTATTAACCATAGTGAACTGTTTATATCACAAAACACTATGGTCAAAATGCAACGTCTGTTGCATTATGTGAAACAACTGATTGTACTACATGTTCTGTATTTTACTGTACTTTTGTGTCTTACTCGACTGTTCATATGTGTTACTGTATTGTTTTATACGTAACTATTCAGCTTTTGCATGTTACTATACTGTTGTTGCAAATTAATGAACTGTTCTTGTTCGTTGCTGAACTTTTTTGTATGTTACTGCATATTTTTTGCGTCTTATTGTACCGTTCTGTGTTTTTCTCTACATTTCTTATACATTCATATGCTGTTCCTTTATGTTCCTGCAATGTTTATGTATGATAAAGGTTCCAAGAACTCTTAACTTCCCTGCTACATCTTTCACATCAGCGTCTCCCATATTGAAATTCTTGTTTCCCAGGATCCCACTGTCTCACTTCTCTTATTTATTTCTGCAATATTAATTCAAATAATAGACATACACGAGAAACTAATTTTAAGATTTTAAAGAGGAGGACTGGTAAGCGAGTGGAAGGCCTCTGTCAGATGACCAAAAGCTCATGATGAATCTTACCTAACCTAAACAAAAAACATTAACTATGAGAATTAAGCCGACCTGAAGCCTTTCAAGTCCGCCACGTTGCTAATAGCTCTTACATTATTGTTTTATTTAATTATTTATTGCTTTGCTACGTTTGTAACTAGCAACATAAGTCATGTCTTTTGGGAAATTATAAATTTTAATATAAGCACTAGCAAAGCTCTCCATCGTTTTCTAAACCTAATCTCTTCTTCAATCACAAATATATCATGCACATTGTATGCAATGGAAAAACAACTACAGTTTGCTTCACTTAAAAAATATTTTACAATTCTTTCTGATACTGTGTCCAGCTGTTCTGAACTGTATCAGAGGCAAAGTGTGACACTCTAGTTTCTCTTCACTAACGAAAAGATTGTTAAAAATATACCCAGAAATATTTGTCGTAATTTCTGCAAAATGCTTCACTAGCTACGACAGTTTCAAAAGTTTCCTTTCAGAATTGAAAGTTATAATGGGTTTATTAGCCATGTCAGTTTTATAGGATACTTTCCTAAAGGGCTGGAGTCACTTTGGTTACAGTAGCTATCAAGAATATAAATTTACACTATTTATAAGAAAACATTAGTGAGACATCTAAGAATGTGGAAGCATGTGTAATACACTGCTGCTCTATCTTATGAATGGTTAAGAAATAATAATTAAATAATTAAACAAGTCTCTCTTTTTCTCTTTGTATTTTTTCACATCTCCATTTATCTCAATATCTCAAAAAATCTCTTGATCTCATTAGCTAGAAAATATAATTTACCATCTGAGAAGACCACTAAAATCTACTTTTACCCTCACTCTGCCATCACCTCACTGGCTGCTCTTCACCGACTAATTTACTTAAATCAGCAGTTATCTCTCACCCTATTTACTACTCAATAATCCTGGTATCTCCCTGATGCATGCATACATATACATACATATAAATACATACATACATACTTGGTTGAAGCTGCTGGAGAGGTATATCCCTCAGGAACACGTTAAATATAAACCTCTGGTCACACATTCACTGTATACACACACAACTCCAAGCTGACACTGACCTAAAACTCAGGTAACGCAGCCGGTCAACCTGAAGTGACGTAGCGAGCGACCTCCCCTGCTCAGCTATTAACCAATACAACTAACTTTTAGAACCATTCACATAATTTATAATATTTCAATAAGACAAGGTGCATTTACGTCAATATTTAAGAAAGTTTAATATAGCGAAGGTTTAAACTTGACAACAGTCATCGTTACTGCAGTTTTTCCAGAGAATTGTCATGTAAACAGATATAAAAAACCAACAAACTCTTGCCAAAAGTCTCTCTTCAACATTTATTTAAATGTTAACAATAATTAATTCAGCCAGAATCTTGATTAGAGGATCTGTTTACAAGATATTGTGGAGTATGACAGTAATTCCTGCTTTATATGAAGGAAGAGTGTTAAAAAGCCTTAGTCCTCTCACTTACATTTAGTTATCTTATAGTGTATGTTATGCACTCTCGCAAAATTCAGTGTCATTAGCAATAATGTAGGCATCTAAAGTTGACTCTCAGCCGTCGGCAAATTAGGAAACAGACTATGTTGAAACTTTTGAAGCTACACTACTGAAAGTTTTTTAAGCTTTTTAAGCCAATCCAGGATGCTAGGAATGAATTCAATGACTTTATTCATAAGGCACGTGAACAATGTTCCAAGACAGTATGGTATAAACCTTGGTAACTGATACCGATAAATTGGTTTAAAAAAGACTTGTGAGCAAACACTAGGACATATTCATTAGAAAATGTTTCGGTCCTGGACCTTGATCACTTCTAACACAATTAAAAATGACAGTATACATAGGCGGAGAGGGGTGTGACACGTAGTGACCTGAAAGTGACATATTTGAGATGACGTCAGGTAGCTACTGTTGTGTTGTTAGGAAGGTTGAGCTTTGCCTGGTTGAAAATCATGTATGCTAATGCTTTTGAAGTTTTTTGTCGGTGACGGCGATTAGTGAGGTTTCTAGATATCGTCAGCATCTAAGTTCTCGTTCCGTGAAAACTAGCTGTGTCTCATTGCAATTCATCAAATGTCCCGTGGAGGACACAGACGTACTATAAGTCGCCCCTGTTGCTGGCGTTTCGGTGTTCGTTCAAGCGGACCAAAAGGTAAACTCCAGGTATTTCTTGGGACAGTATCCACAGGGAATGGTGTAGACTCCCTCACTTACATGTATAGTGTGCAAAGTCCTGGAGAAAATCATCAGGAAAAGAATGGTGGAGCACCTCGAGCTGAACAGGATAATAAACACCAGACAGCACGGATTCCGGGAAGGCAAATCCTGTGTAACAAACCTCCTAGAGTTCTATGATAAAGTAACAGAGGTAAGGCAAGAGAGAGAGAAGGGTGGGCTGATTGCATTTTCCTGGACTGCAGGAAGGCCTTCGACACAGTTCCTCACATGAGATTAGTAAAGAAGTTGGAAGAACAAGCATGTATAACAGGAAGGGCACTGGAATGGATCAGGGAATACCTCACAGGGAGGCAACAACGGGTCATGGTGCGTGATGAGGTATCACAGTGGGCGCCTGTGACGAGCGGCGTACCGCAGGGGTCAGTCCTAGGACCAGTGTTATTCTTGGTATATGTAAATGACATGACGGATGGGATAGACTCAGAAGTGTCTCTGTTCGCAGATGATGTGAAATTAATGAGGAGAATTACATCGGAAGAGGACCAAGCAGGACTTCAAACAGACCTGGACAAGCTTGACATCTGGTCTAGCAACTGGCTTCTCGAATTCAATCCCACCAAATGCAAAGTCATGAAGATCGGAGAAGGGCAAAGAAGACCGCTGACAGAGTACAGGCTAGACGGGCAAAGGCTACAAACCTCGGCAAAGGAGAAAGACCTTGGGGTGAGTATAACGCCAAGCACGTCTCCGGAGGCACACATCAACCAGATAACTGCGGCAGCATATGGGCGACTGGCAAACCTAAGATTAGCGTTCCGTTACCTTAACATGGAATCGTTCAAGACACTGTACACCGTGTACGTCAGGCCCATACTAGAATATGCAGCACCAGTCTGGAACCCACACCTGGTCAAGCACGTAAAGAAACTAGAGAAAGTGCAAAGGTTTGCGACAAGGTTAGTTCCACAACTCAGGGGACTGTCCTATGAAGAAAGGTAGAGGGAAATAGGACTAACAACACTGGAGGAAAGAAGGGTCAGAGGAGACATGATAACGACATACAAAATACTGCGGGGAATCGACAAGGTAGACAGTGACAGGATGTTCCAGAGAGGGAACACAGAAACAAGGGGACACAACTGGAAGCTGAAGACTCAGATGAGTCAAAGGGATGTTAGGAAGCATTTCTTCAGCCACAGAGTAGTCAGGAAGTGGAATAGTCTAGAGAAAGATATAGTGGAGGCAGGAACCATACATAGTTTTAAGACGAGGTATGATAAAGCTCATGGAGCAGGGAGAGCAGAGACCCAGTAGCGGACAGCGAAGAGGCGGGGCCAGGAGCTGAGTCTCGACCCCTGCAACCACAATTAGGTGAGTACAATTAGGTGAGTACAATTAGGTGAGTACGCCTGCTGTGGAAATTAAGAGGTGAGAGATTATTTACATAGTGAGGTCTTTGATAGAGGACGTGTCTGTGATGTAAACATTGATAGCGCGTCTATTATTATTATTTTCTAATCAAGGGGGAAGCGCTAAAACCTTAGGATTATACAGCGCCTGTGGGGGGCTGTGGAAGGTATTCAGGTTTAATTCAGGGAACTGGAGCACAGATCCAATTCCCTAGATCAAGAGCCCCTCACCAGCATCAAGGAAGCTTCCTTGAGGGGCACCACATGAGAGCACTATGAATTTTTACGAGTTCTCTCTTGGTTGGATACCATCAGTCCCCTGTTTGTATACCCTTTCACTTGTATTATTAGAACGTTTCCAATCATTCTAAGTTTTTCAATAAAGACTTATGCGGTGAATTACCTTTGTCATCTTTCTTTGCATTTACATCCGTTTCGTAACATGGAGACCAGACGTGAGTTGCATAATCTAGGTGATGCCTTATTAACAATGAACAGAGCTGTTGTATAAACTCTGGACTTCTCTTACTTAAAATTCTTGATATGAATGAAAATCTGTTAGCCTTATTATGCAGGCTTAGGCACTGATGTCTTGACTTTATAATTCTGGTTATTATGACTCCCAAGTCTTTTTCACAATTCTTGTATTCCGATGCCCGTAGTCCTGCATCTCTCTCATTGATTATTATAATCATAACTAAGCGCTAAACCCACAGGGGTCATACAGTGCTTCAGGGTAGGGCATGCTAAAGGCTTAATATACTTGATCAGAGACTAGCGAGGGTGGAGAGTATAACAGAGGTAAAGTTTGTAAGGGTAATGAGAAGTGCTCTTTGAAGTATAATAAAAGTTTGTGTAATAAATCTGTTGCTGTCAAAAAGGTTATCTGTGTCAAAGGTGGGACCGTCAGTGAGGAGGGAAGATAAAGTAAGTGTGTTAGAGCGGTGACGACGTCGGAGATAAATTCTGAACGTTCGCTGGTAGACAGGACAGTCTAGTAGAATATGACAAACTGAAAAGGGAACCTGGCAATTCTAACAGAGTGGAACTGGGCTCCTCTCCGTGAGATACCCATGAGTGAGACATGTGTGCCCGATGCGAAGACAGGAAAGCATAGTCTTCCAACCACGACATCGATGATAAGAAGACCAGAATCCTAAATACGGATTGATAGAATATAATTTGTTATGAATAAACTCAGACCAAAGATATGGCCAACGGTTGCAGTACAGCAGTACAGCAAAACAGTCTGTGAATGGAATACCCCTCTATGAAACGAGAAGGTCATGTACCGCTGACCGTGCAGCACAGTCCGCCTGCTCATTGCTCTGAATATCAACATGACCAGAGACCCGGCAGAAAAAGATTTCTTTGTATTTTCTAGAAACGCGGCACAACCAAAGTTGTATACGAACTAGGAAATAAGGAGAATTAAATAATAGACCTCTACTAATGTCCCTTACAATCCTTTATATAGAATGATCGTGAAGGTTATGAGAGCGAACAAAATATCTGAGGCAATGGGCATCACGAATCGTTCAAAGATGGAACATTCACCTCTGCATATAGGCTCTCGACAGGGAAGGAACGGAAAGCACCTAGACACAAATGTAACCACTGATGATGAATGGGATCATGTTGCATTAGTGGCCTCAGAATATATCTGGTCACCATAACCTAGTTTCGATAAAATTAGGGCTGAAAGAAGTCGAAGGAGAGTTAGACGACCCGCCTCCCTGAAAGCATTTTGCCGGCTATGGCAAAGTGCTTTCAGGGAGGTAATGTGAGGTTTCCAGGACAGTCAGCGATCAAACAGAAGACCGAGAGATCTGACAGTATCATGTTCAGGGATCCGGGAACCATACAGGTACAACGAAGTATTAGAGACAACAGGACATCTAGTAAAGGTAATCTGATGCGTTTTAGTACCAGAAAATCTAAACCCATGAGTAGTGGCCTAATGGTAAACACTGTCGATAGCACAAGCCAATACCAAAGTCATCAACATAAAGTGATGACTAAATATTAGATGGAAGAACAGAGGCCAGATCATTAATAGTTAGTAGAAGAAGAGTGGTACTAAGGACACATTCCTGAGGGACACCTTCAGGGGAAAGCAGATTATCAACCCGGACACGGAAATGTCTGTCAGACAAGAAATTTTTAAGGAAAAGTGGCAGATTGCCCCGGATGCCTAAGGAATGAGCTTTGGCCAAAATGTTATATCTCCAAGTGGTGTCATATGTTTTTTCAAGATCAAAAAAGACTGATAAACAAGTGGTTTCTAGTAAAGACATTATGAACATAGGTATCTAAACGGAGTAAGGGGTCGTAGTGGAGCGGCCTTTACGAAAACCAAACTGATGAATGGAAAGATATTGTGTGTGTCTCTAAATACCACACTTAACGTCTAAGTTGCAAACTGCACTAGGAAGAGCAATGGGTCGATAGTGGGAGGCATCATGGCCCATTGCACCCGGTTTATGAAAAGGCAGACAACGGCATTTTCCATGGATGAGGAAAAACTTCTTGTGACTAAACCAGATTAAAAAGACGTAAGAGGACTACGAGGGCTGATGGATGTAAATGCTGGACCATACTAATATGAATGCCATCAGGTCCAATTGCCGAAGATCGGCCAGCGGAAAGTGTTGACCTAAGTTCTGGAAGCCTAAAGGAAGGGGCGAATGAATTCACGTTTTTTTCTTTATTTTGGTCTAATTTCAATGAGATTTTTTACAGTGATTTATACAGCTTTTAAACACCTATACACTGTCTTTGTTATGATTTTTTGCCTTTAGGTTAGATAGAAAAAAATAAAATGTGCCAAATTTTAGGGGTCACAAAACCTGTAAATTTCTACAAAATTAACTTCAGATGAAAGATAAAGGCTATATAATTGTTGACCCAATCCTTTTTAGCAAAAATTTCAGTAGATTCTATTATAAAAAATGTTGAAGTTAGTGATTTTGTTTTTTCCATTATTTTGTGGGAAAAAAATCAATAAAAACAAAGCTGTAAAAGATATCGGAAATCCTTCATGGGTGCTTGTAGAACCATCATTACTCAATAACGTGTGAAGAAAATCATGACAATCCTATTAATAATTTTCGCAAAACATTACAAACAATGTCAATAATTTATTTCTGAGTTATTAATATATTTTTTTCTGTGAAACTCTATGGATATGGCACGCTAAATCTCAGCGAGTTGCATGCATCAGCACTTGTTGAGACCCCAGAGGCCACTGAGGTGCCATGAGTCCCTGCACTTGAATGGAGGCATCAGAGATGTTGCTATGTAGAGTTTTTTTAATGAAATAATCATAAAAATTTTAATTTTTGCAGAGATAAAACTAAAAAAACACTAATTGGCAACATGTATTATTTATGACAGGAAGAACAAAAAAAATACATATAAGGAAAAAACAGACTAGGAAATATGATATAAACAAGTTGATTACACCAAAATGTTGCCAGAATGATGCACTATTTTTTGGTAACAAAACATTTTTACAAAAATTTTCAATCTTCCTTTCCAAATCTCTTGAAAATGGCTCTTCTCTGCTAGAAGATAAGTTTAAAGGCGGCAACACTCTGGCAGAATTGGAGGAAAGAAACGAGGGAGATGGAGCCCCTGAGAGATATATGGACAAGATGATTTCTAATTGCTGTGGCAACCTCAATAGGATTTGTAAGGCTGACACTGGCAACTCTAAGAACACGAGCAGGGACTGGATAAGATAAGATTTCTTCGGATTTTTAACCCCGGAGGGTTAGCCACCCAGGATAACCCAAGAGAGAACCTGCCACTCAATTTCTGTATTTTTTTTTCCAAACTGCACTCATAGAGGAAACGGAAGTGAAGGTAGAAACATAATTCCGCCAACAAGTGTGTTTTACTTCACGGATTACACTGGTCTGCATGATTTTTTTTTATTGACTCTATGGTATCTTTTTCGGTATATATATGGAAAATAGTGATCCATTGTGTTTTTTATTCATCTCTATCACATCAGGTTGTCAAGTTATACTGAAACGTTACTTTTCTCTTTTCGTATAACATAAGTAAATGAGAAAGTGGTATATTACCAATTAAAATGGAACAACATTCACTTGGTACCGTCATCGTGAAGCGGAATTCACTCAGTTCTTTGACAAAGAGGAATTTTTAGTTTTCTGTTCAAATATTTCTGGCCTTATTGAACACATGAGGATGTCATACAAAGCAGATGAATGGAGACTCTTCATTGATTCTTCTAAAAGAAATTTAAAGGCTGTACTTCTCTACAATGGCAACACAGCTGCATCTGTGCCAATTGGCCATAGTATCCAAATGTCAGAAACTTACGCAAATATGAAGACACTAATATCTGCAATCAAGTACCAGAACCACAATTTTCTCATTTGTGGTGATTTAAAAGTTATTGCTCTCCTACTAGGTCTTCAAGGAGGACACACCAAGTACCCCTGTTTTCTGTGTCTTTGGGATAGTAGGGCAGACAGCCAGCACTACGAACAAAAAGACTGGCCATCAAGAACCAGCTTCTTACCCGGAAATCACAACGTGAAAACTGTGCCCTAGTTTACCCTTCACCCAATCTTGCATCCAACAAGCCACCTCAGCGAAAAAAAGAGAGGGCAGTCAGAAGCCCACTGCAAGGCATACCTCCTTCACCCACCAACTCCTGGAACAGACAGAAGGCCTCCAGAGATACACCCATCACCCAAAGGACACCGTAAGCCGCCCTCCGGGACTCCGGAGGGTGGATCGAAGCATTCCCAGATGATACAGATTACATGGAAAAGACCACCACCAGCAAGGGCCTCAGCGGAATGGGAAGAACAACGACACCCTTTCCCCAACCTAGGAACTAGAATTTTGGACGGAAGGATCCCAAAGGCCAAAAGCAGGAAAGGAAGGAGAGGGGACGGATGGGGAAAAGAGGAGGGATGGGAATAAAGGGGCATAGAAGGGAAGAGTAGTTAGGTTCAGAAGGAGGAAGACCGAAAGGGTTAATTCCTCAGACCAAAAGCCTCTTCGCTACTGCAAGGAGCCCCCCTCCCTTGAAGAGGTGCCATTGACTAGAAGCTCCCTTTTTCTCGAGCGTTTTCAGGTAATATCGCATGCTATTGCTGTATACAATGATGGCTTCAAATTCGTCATATATGCAACTGTTTATTGCCAAATCACTTGACCAAAGGATGCTTGCTGGCCCGGCAAGTATTTTCACAGCAGTTACTGCATATGCAGTGTTTTCAATTTCATTTGTTGTAGTCTGTCCCCAAAGTAGGATCCAGAATGTAGGTTCCTCGCATCCCATCGTCTTTCACGTTCAGCAGTATCTGTATTACATGTTCAGCAGAAATAAGGTCATATTTATCTGGATCACTGAATATTCTGGTGTTCAGTGTAATGAGCTCGTATACTCCTCTGCAAGATTTGCAGTTTGACCCTAAAATTGTTTAGGGAGGGTTGCTCTTACTGATTATTTTACAGTGCTATCCTAGTGCCTAAGAAATCGTTGGCAGCATCAAGTTAATAACTAACAAGGTGTTTTCAATCAAATCACAGTGAAAAAAATGATGGTCAGGGATTCAATTGCTTTTTGACAAAAAAAATGGTGGATGGTTCAGACCAAAGACTACCAGCAGTCTCGAAGACACTAAGACAGTAGTACTGGGAAAAAGTCTGAAAAAGAAAATAAGAAAAATAGCCGCATATCCCATTCCGTTTAGGATCTAGAACCATTGGTATGACTGCAGTAGCATGTGACTGTCAAAGTTTTTAAGGAAGAGAGCACTCGTTCGTAACAGAAGTTAGACATATTGGGCATAAAAGGGCGAAAGAGCAAAACCCATTCAAGAAAATTTGAAATAATATACTAGCTTACACCATCTAGCTTAAAAAATTCCATCCCGTGACAACTCAATAACCACAGTTTTTCCAGTTCGACCAGCTAGGATAATATTCATTAATGCTATCTATTCAACTACAGGAAATTAGGTCTACCAATACATAATTATTATATTCACAGGAAAGAGCTAAGCCTGTAGAGGTCATACAGCATCTGGGAAGGAGAGGCAATTTCATTCAAGAAGGGGGATGCTAGCTCTAATTTCCTGGATCATGAGCCTCTTTACCTGAAGTATACCTGGAGAGGGTTCCGGGGATCAACGCTCCCACGGCCCAGTCTGTGACCAGGCCTCATGGTGGCTCAGGGCCTGATCAACCAGGCTGTTACTGTTGGCCACATGTAAACCGACGTACGAATTACAGTCTGGCTGGTCAGGTACTGATTTTAGGTACCTGTCCAGTGCCTGCTTAAAGACAGCCAGGAGTCTATTGGTAATCCCCCTTATGTATGCTGGGAGGCAGTTGAACAGTCTTGGGCCCCTGACACTTACTGTGTTGTCTCTTATCGTTCTAGTGGCACCCCTGCTTTTCATTGGGGGGATGTTGCATCGTCTGCAGAGTCTTTTGCTTTTATATGGAGTGATTTTCATGTGCAAATTTGGTACTAATTCCTCTAGGATTTTCCAAGTGTATATGATTATGTATCTCTCCTGCCTGCATTCTATGTAGTACAGGTTTAAGAACTTCAAGTGATTTTCAGGAAAGTAAACCACTGTTCTAATTAAGTCTAATGCATTTATTGCAAGCAAAATTTTTTTAATTCCAGTGCACTCGTGGTCCTGAAGAGTATATATCAGGGAGCCTGAAGTGTACATATATATCAGGGAGCCTTGTGAGGGATAAGTTCATTAGATAGGAGTGGTGAATGTATGAATGAATGGTGGTGGTAGTTTGTTGGGCAGTCTGCTTGTTCAGTTAAGGTGGGTGCATAGTTCCCACCTTATCCTCACTTGCGTCTCACTTGGGCTAATTATTAGCTATTTGAGATTGTTCGTTTCAATAAGGGAGTTCTAAACTCTTTTTCAGGGTTTTAGACTCCAATTTATTCCTGCCTTGATTTGAATTTATGTAGTGTTATGTCATCTTTTAATCCTCACCATTTCTTTTAAAGGTTGTATGCCAATCTAGACTGGTGTGTAATTTTGTGTTTTCTTTCTTTTAGCCTTGACGGTCGACTCGGGTCATTTGACAGAGGCAAGATATAGAAGGACAGCCTAGATCTTTACCTACACTGGTCCCCCTTCCACACATAGCCGACCACCCAGTCAGCTACACCCCATTCGAGCAGCCTTCTCTCAGATATAACTGGTGACTCAAATGCTTCACAAGTGTTGTGGTGGACAGAGGATCTGTCAACCTCTGTTCGTTAGAATCTCTACTCGTGTCACATCCACATGTGACCCCCCACCATTATCAACAACGGCTCGGCGTTCCTTACCATGATTCAGAGCTACGTGCCCAGAACTTCGGCATGGCACCATTCTCCACTGTCATTGTGTACATATTAGCTTTGAATCACTGATTACGTATTTATATACAGTAGAACCCCGGTTTTTGCATGCCCCAGTTATCGGACGATTCGGTTTTAGGGCCATTTTTGTGCAAACATTTGCTCCGGATATCGCACGTATCAGATGCGTCCACCCGCCGGGACATTGCTTCAGTTTGGCTCTGTTACTGGTTGAGTGAGCATTCATCCGAAACATTTCCCAATTTTTGTGCTTGTTTATTGATTGTGACTGCGAAATAAGCCACCATGAGCCCAAAGAAAGTTCCTACTGCCAACCCTTTGGTAAAGGGCTGAGAGAGAATGGAGAATGTGCCTTCTTCAGTGATTCTATGATATGTACGATACTATAGCAGCAGGAGTCGATAAAGGCTATAGCGCCAGCAAGAGATAAAGTGTAGCATTAACAGTGTAGCAAGTAAGTTAAGCGATTAAGCGATAGAAAAATGACGACACGAAACTTAACTCCTCCATTGTTGTTTGATGTATATAGGGCCACTGACAACACCGCCGCCACCACCACCTCTACTATACGGCTTATGCTCTCAGTGGCCCTTTTAAACCCAACACCACCACCACTCCACATACGTAATGACATATTTTATTCATTCTAGAGTGTATATCAGGTTTCTATGATATTTATATTGTTTATGTCATATTAGATTAATTGTGATAGATAAATAAGCCATAGAGTTGATATTAGTGTCATAGTCTTTAATAAAATGAATTTTTTGTGAATATTTTTGGGTGTCTGGAATGGATTAATTGTATTTACATTATTCCTTACGGGAAATATTGATTCAGGTTTTGCACATTTCGGTTTTAGAACGACAGACCTATCTCCCTACTCGAAGTTGCTGGCAAAGTCTTCGGAAAAAATCATCTCCAACAGACTGAACTACTACATGGAATTCAATCGCCTCTTCACCGAAAAGCAGTTTGGCTTCAGGTCCCACCGCGGAACTCAGCATGCTATCAACATCATCATTGATGCGGTGGATAGCCTGAGGAAACATGGAAATCTGGCCCTAATTGCAACTAGGGACGTTCACAAAGCCTTCGACAGCCTATGGCATGATGGTCTTATATTCAAACTTGCCGACCTACCAGACCACAATTGGACCTTTCTCAGGCTCATATTCAATTTCCTAACAGGCAGAAGAATCATCCCCAACTTTAATGGCAAAACTGCAGTACCATTCACCCCTACAGCTGTAGTACCACAAAGCTCATGCCTTAGCCCCATACTCTTCAATATTTATATAAATGACCTCCCACAACCTGAACACAACGATACCATCATCACCCAATTTGCAGACGATGTTATCTATGTAGTGTCATCCACCCTTATATTAGGTGCATCCAAACACAGGAGAGTAATAGAGAAAATGAATGAGGAATTACAAAGAACAGCTAACTGGGAGAAAAAATGGAGAATCACAACTAACCCAGAAAAAGTCCTCATCAGCACATCGGCTGCCTCCCATCTACCATAGAAGACAAAGGAGGTATCTCCATAAGAGGTTCACGTGTCACTATCAGAAATCCGAACAAGATCCTGGGGTACGAGATCGACAGATTGCTTCACTCCACTTCTCATATCACCAAAAAAGTGAACCTAGCTGAAGCCCGCCTTGGCCAACTATTCAGATTCAATGAAGCCCCCTCCCACATCAAGAAGCACCTCTATAAGATGATCAGACCTTTGCTGGAATACCCCTGCATACCCATATCACTAACAACTAAAATCAGCATGCTGCAGCTTCAACGTGTCCAGAACAAAGCCCTCTGCTTTATCACTGGGACCAGATTCAGAGACAGAATCAGGATGGAAGACCTGCATATGCAACAGGAAATCGCTGCAATTAATGTCAGGATAGACAAACTAAAGAAGAGACAACTACAGTGGACCCCCGAGTAACGAACACCCCGGAAATCGTACAATTATGTAAGTATAATATTGTAAGTGCTTTTGTAAGTGTATTTTTGGGGGTCTGAAATGGACTAACCTACTTGACATTATTTCTTAAGGGAGTAAATTCGTTCAATAATGGCACTTGAGCAGGCTTCTGGAATGAATTTTGTTCGTTACTCGGGGGTCCACTGTATATGACATGCAGGAACTCTGATAGAGAAAACTTCCCCTAACCAATAAACACTACCGACTATGTCATCAACACACCTGCCCACCGAACCCAAAGAATGACCCTACAACAAAGAGTCAGACGTTTCATTCACAAGGACAACTACCCACGACCAAGGATCCTGAGTGACCTCCCCGATGAATTAGAAGAGTGGATACCACCAGAGCCATTCTATGTCCAACAACGAAGATAAATGTTCCCCAATTATGGGTGACCTACCTTTACAAGCTACATCTTACAACTAAACTTGTAACACTTGCTATCATCCTACTAAAGGACACCACCTCAGAAACTGCTTAACCAGCTCCGAGCTAGCTACCAAACACCATCGAAAGCCCAGCAACTACCAACTACCACCTGTTGCAGCAGCCTTGCCTCCGACTTGCGCAAAAAAAAAAAATGCAAATAGTATGCATTCTTCCAACTCATTGGCATGTTGGGATACAGCTGTATAACTGTGTGCAACTGATGGGCAGGAAGCATACCTACCTCATGAAATTAACTCACGAATAACTCTACATACACTCACACTTATTAAATTGCGCCAAAGTGGTTAGGCCACTTACCTTTATAACCCCCACCTCCCCCTCTCCCCTCCCAACCATTTCCCATGTTTCTATCCTTACCCATCTTACCAAAGCTCTGGTCAGAAACCTCAAGAACGACCTTCTGGAACGGATTAAGTTTGAAAACCGGGGTTCCACTGTATTTCATTTTTCATTTTTGCTTAAAGTAGGACTAATTTCATGTTTAAGTGTTTTACAGTGGTACCCTGAGTTTTGTACAGCTCCCAACTCAAACAATTATGTAAGTGTATTATTGTAAGTCTTTTGTAAGTGTATTTTTGGGGGTCTGAAATGGACTAATCTAATTTACATTATTCCTTATGGAAACAAATTCATTCGGTAACAGCACTCGAACAGCCTTCTGGAACGAATTATGTACGAAACTCGGGGTACCACTGTACATTCTTTATTAAATTAATAAAATTATTTTTCTTATTACGTTATTATTGATTTTTCTATTTTTATTCCCATAAGGAGGAACCAGCCTTATCAAATACTCTTTGAGGGTCTGATAGGGCTGCATGAACCTTCACAAGCCTGAAACACACATTACCCAAAGATAATAATTCACATTGACCTTTTGAAGGAGTTGAGTAAATTTAACACTTACAATCTCTGAAAACATTTTATTACTAATGACATTTTGAACATAGGACTGAAAAGTTCTACACAGCACCAATAGAACATGTACACCAACAGTTGTTCAATGAGAACATCACATAACATTACTTTCACAACTTCTACTTCTCATCTGCAACGATTCATGAATGGAAATGAGATACTTTTATTTTTTATGTTCAACAGTGACTCAACCTAATTGTGAAAAGTTTTGAAATAAGCAACATATTAGATAGATTAGGAACAAAGCCACAGAGACCAGGAACCAAGCCACAGAGACCAGGAACCAGGCTACAGAGACCAGGAGCCAGGCTACAGAGACCAGGAACGAGGCTACAGAGACCAGGAGCCAGGCTACAGAGACCAGGAATCAGGCTACAGAGACCAGGAACCAGGCTACAGAGACCAGGACCCAGGCTACAGAGACCAGGAACGAGGCTACAGAGATCAGGAACCAGGCTACAGAGATCAGGAACCAGGCTACAGAGACCAGGAACCAGGCTACAGAGACCAGGAACTAGGCTACAGAGACCAAGAACCAGGCTACAGAGACCAGGAACCAGGCTACAGAGACCAGGAACCAGGCTACAGAGACCAGGAACCAGGCTACAGAGACCAGGAACCAGGCTACAGAGACCAGGAACCAGGCTACAGAGACCAGGAACCAGGCTACAGAGCCAGGAACCAGGCTACAGAGACCAGGAACCAGGCTACAGAGACCAGGAACCAGGCTACAGAGACCAGGAACCAGGCTACAGAGACCAGGAACCAGGCTACAGAGACCAGGAACCAGGCTACAGAGACCAGGAACCAGGCTACAGAGACCAGGAACCAGGCTACAGAGACCAGGAACCAGGCTACAGAGACCAGGAACCAGGCTCGAGACCAGGAACCAGGCTACAGAGACCAGGAACCAGGCTCAGAGACCAGGAACCAGGCTACAGAGACCAGGAACCAGGCTACAGAGACCAGGAACCAGGCTACAGAGACCAGGAACCAGGCTACAGAGACCAGGAACCAGGCTACAGAGACCAGGAACCAGGCTACAGAGACCAGGAACCAGGCTACAGAGACCAGGAACCAGGCTGAGACCAGGAACCAGGCTGAGACCAGGAACCAGGCTACAGAGACCAGGAACCAGGCTACAGAGACCAGGAACCAGGCTACAGAGACCAGGAACCAGGCTACAGAGACCAGGAACCAGGCTACAGAGACCAGGAACCAGGCTACAGAGACCAGGAACCAGGCTACAGAGACCAGGAACCAGGCTACAGAGACCAGGAACCAGGCTACAGAGACCAGGAACCAGGCTACAGAGACCAGGAACCAGGCTACAGAGACCAGGAACCAGGCTACAGAGACCAGGAACCAGGCTACGAGACCAGGAACCAGGCTACAGAGACCAGGAACCAGGCTACAGAGACCAGGAACCAGGCTACAGAGACCAGGAACCAGGCTACAGAGACCAGGAACCAGGCTACAGAGACCAGGAACCAGGCTACAGAGACCAGGAACCAGGCTACAGAGACCAGGAACCAGGCTACAGAGACCAGGAACCAGGCTACAGAGACCAGGAACCAGGCTACAGAGACCAGGAACCAGGCTACAGAGACCAGAAACCAGGCCTCTGAGACCAGGAACCAGGCCTCTGAGACCAGGAACCAGGCTACAGAGACCAGGAACCAGGCTACAGAGACCAGGAACCAGGCTACAGAGACCAGGAACCAGGCTACAGAGACCAGGAACCAGGCTACAGAGACCAGGAACCAGGCTACAGAGACCAGGAACCAGGCTACAGAGACCAGGAACCAGGCTACAGAGACCAGGAACCAGGCTACAGAGACCAGAAACCAGGCCTCTGAGACCAGGAACCAGGCCTCTGAGACCAGGAACCAGGCTACAGAGACCAGGAACCAGGCTACAGAGACCAGGAACCAGGCTACAGAGACCAGGAACCAGGCTACAGAGACCAGGAACCAGGCTACAGAGACCAGGAACCAGGCTACAGAGACCAGGAACCAGGCTGCAGAGACCAGGAACCAGGCTACAGAGACCAGGAACCAAGCTACAGAGACCAGAAACCAGGCTACAGAGACCAGGAACCAGGCCTCTGAGACCAGGAACCAGGCTACAGAGACCAGGAACCTGGCCTCTAGAGACATGGAACCAGGTTAGAGACAAGGAACCAGGTCAAAGAGATAAGGAACCAGGTCACAAAGACAAAGAACCAGGTCACAAAGACAAGGAACCAGGTCACAAAGACAAGGAACCAGGTCACAGAAATAAGGTACCAGGATGTACTCCAAGGTAAAATTTCCTTCTATTCACATAATTAAAAAATGAACAGTGTTGCATATTGCAGAGTCTGTAAACTAGACAAAGGCTGAATTTCTGTTAATATTTCTTAGCTTTTGCTGACATAACACAATATATAGCACAGTACTCTATTGTATTGATAACCTACAGTCAATCAATTACAACATATGTTAATAACATACAATACTCATGTAGATTTTTACATTTCTGTTTTTTTCTAGACAGTCATTATACGTTTGTTCAACAATGTTCATCATATTTACAAACTGTATTATAAAAGTGATACAAACTATATTTGTGGTAAATACTTGTTACAGTTGTAAAACCAAGTATGATTTAAAATATACAGGTATTTACATTTGTACAAAGAAAGGAATAGAATTCATATCGACTAGATTGCTTTGATATATCATATATGGAATATCAGACAAGAGGCTCACCCACATTCAATACATTAACTTAGGAGAAAGGTTATGGTCACATAATATAAACACTGTGTACACATGAATATGTAAAGTCCACATACAATATCAATTATGAAGTAGAAAGTTTCTGTATATTTCGGTTTCAATTAGACACCCTCTTCAGTAGATGAAGAAAGTCTTTGAGGCCACTATATACAAATGTTCTCTACCCTGCATTTGATTTTCCATATACTATGTGGAATTTACCTGCTTAATGATAAGCATTTATAGCATTTACATCATAGCTGTGTGTATGAATATATACTGTACTACATACCATATATACTTCAGTATACATCTAGGTCTGTACATCAAATGTTTGATTAAAATAATATAGGTAATTGTAAATGAGTACAAAAAAAATTATATTAAATAATACCAGATAATGGGATATATTTTTGGTTAAGAACAATTATATGCAGTTATTTTAAATGTCTATATGCAAATTGTTCTTTTTACATGTGCTGTCTTCCACCAAAGTAGGGTGACCCAAGAAAGGAAATATTCACAATTATTCAGTTAATAGATGTCTTAACAGAAGTGTGCAGACACCACAAGTCAAATGAGCCGCAAAATTTAACATCCCCAGACCCCTCCTTCAGAGTGCAAGCACTCTATTTTCCACCTCCAGGACTTAAGTCTTACTAATTCTAACAGCACATCAAATCCATAAAACTACTTGTGTCCACTCACCTGGATCTAACATGCTATATCACACCTGCTGGATGCTCAAACACCTTCCATTTAAAACCTGCCTCACACCTTTCCAACCCTTTTTAGGAAGACCTCTCACCCCTCCTTCCTTCCATTTATAATTTGTTCATGAGTCCAACCATGTACAGACGTAAGTAAATTTACTTACATGATTCATTACCTTGTAACTAGTGAATTAATTACCATTGTACCTTGTTCAGCTATCAAAACTTTGGGGCCCAGTCTCTGGACCCTATATATACCCCTGTAATCTGCAAATACCTTTGTAACTTGTCATGATTGTGACCATCTGAGTTCATTACCTTTGTAACTTGCTCAGCTATCAAACTTTGAGGTCCAGTCCCTGGACCCATTATGTACCTCTGTAATCTTTTGACTACCGCCCACAGGATGGGTATGGGGTGCATAATAAAGATATCAAACTAACTTCCATCTCAGATTTACCTGTATATGCCTTTTTGATAATCTTATTCTACTCCATCCTCCATCCTGAGCCACCATAACTATTCCCATACTACCCTTCCATTACTCCACACCATCTAATTTCTGTGCACTTAATTCTTGGCATAATAATCACACCAAAAATTTATCTCAAACATGGCCTCTCCATTGCCTCCAGCATCCTCATCTCAGGATTGGTACTACTATACTCTTGATACATTCCTCACTTTGCCTTCATGGATAAAATTAGTACTCTCAACAGATGCCTCCTCCATCTACTCTATGGTTCACTTTTTCTTTCATAGACTCTTCTTCAAACTGGATTCAAAGCATAAGTATTTTGAACCTACTGATATATAGTACTCCAGAATAAGAACCAGTAAAATATTAGTATTCTCAGATGTTCTACTATATCTTAAAAACTAGAGTCGACTTATATAAACTTTTGACAAAAATTTGTGGATTAACCTAAGGACAAGACTGACTTGCAATCAAGTATAATATATGGTATGAAGCATATTTTGTCACTAATAAAATATAAAGGAAAGTGAGATAAAAGTTTTAAACTGCTCATAATTTGTAATCAGTGCCAAATTAGGTTCTTAAGGTAAGTATGCTTAAGAAGTGTCAATGCATGGAGGAAGAACCAGAAAAATGGTGATTTGAGCACAGACCAGTCTAGGAAGAAAAATTTTCAACAAAAAACTATAAGGAACAATGAGAAACTTTTATACTGCCTCATAATTTGCTGATATCAGTTTTAAGCAGTTTGATTTTTTCTTATTTTTAGTTATATTTGGCAATTAAAACCTACTAATGAAGATTTATTATTATTATAATCAAATAGAAGCGCTAAATCTCCATGGGGAAGTGGAACAGAATTTACTGCCTCAACGTAACCATGCGTGTCGTAAAAAGAGCGACTAAAAATGCACGGGAGCAAAGGGAGCACTTGTAACACCTTCTCCTGTATATATTACTAAATGTAAAAGGAGAAACTTTCGTTTTCCCTTTTCGGCCACCCCGCTTCGGTGGGAAACGACCGACGTGTTGAAAGAAAGAAAGAAGAAGCGCTAAACCACAGGGGTCATACAGCGCTGCAGGTTATTGCAGGATGCAGGGAGAATGGGTTGTAAGAGGGAGATGGATGATTAGTAGGGTATGGAGTGTAGTAGGACAGTGGATAGTGCAGGGATAGAGGGTAGCAAGAGATCGAGGTAGAAGGGACTGAGGGAGGTGCTAGAGGTATAATCTTCAGAGTTTGTGTAGTAAGTCAGTTTCTGTCAAAAAGTCAACGAGAGAGTCAGGATTAAAGGAGGGTCCATCTGCAAGAAGGGAAGGTAAAGAAAGGACCGCAGAGCGAAGACGCCATTGATAGAGGGGGCAGTCCAACAGAATATATTGAACAGACACTGGAACCTGACAATGCTCACAGAGAGGGGCAGGGAGCTTCTCCATGAGATACCCGTGAGTAAGACGAGTGTGGCCGATGCGAAGACGGGAGAGTGTAGTCTCCCAACCCCGACATTGGTGACAAGAAGAAGGCCAGAAACCTATAATCAGTTTAATAGAATGAAGTTTGTTATTTAGCAGGTCAGACCAGCATTGTTGCCAACGGGTGCGAAGGTGGGTAGCAATGACCGCAAAATAGTCCGTGAAAGGAACACCTCTATATGAAACTGGAAGGTCACTACTAATGAAGAGACCTTGTGTTTGGGGAGCATGAAGTCACATCGTCTAGGGTGTTCAGCAAGGGGATCATCTCGCACCATATCTCTTTTGATCAGCAGATAGGTAAATCACCAGCAGATTGACCAGTGAGCTAAATATCTACTTCCTGGATGATGGTACACTGGCAGACACCAAGGAATCCCTTTCAGTAGATCTTGATCAGGTGACAGGCCATGGGACTCAGTCATAGTCCTTTTAAACAAAATCGTCTTAACCAACCAGCAAGTAAATGATACAGTAATCATTGTACTATTAAATGCTTCAATCGTTGTTCTCCATTCATAGCATCTTGTTTGAAGCTCCTCTGAGAACTAATGCCATTAATGTCATTCTTGAGGACAGACTGAATGACTCAAAGAGGATGGAACAACAAACAGGCACTCTCAAATCCCATAATGCTTTGTAGCTTCTCACAGAGTGCTTGAGGCTGCTCATGTTCCATATTTCCTGAGCTGTATACACTTATATGACAGCCCAAAACTAAATAAATAGTCTCCTCAAGATGATTTTACAAAAGCACTCAGTCCTACTCTAGTTGGTAAGTGGGATCAAATTACAATTCCAGTCAGACTAGGAGGCATAGGTGTCTGCAAGGCATTACAGGCAACCCTCCCTTTATTTCTGTCTGTATTTAGCTTCCATTGAATTAGTAGCAATAATTTTGCATGATATCCTCACTGACAATACCGGAGGTTATGTCCCCAATTTTGTCTATGGAGCTACATGCTGGGATACATTAACAGGCCAGTTTCTTCCCAAAGTGGAAAATATAGCCTCAACAATGCTTGAGAATGTCAGGAAAGTGCAGAACTCACCTCCTGGCAATGACAGCTCCTCAGGTGAGGGACCTTTTTGTTGGCTACCTCTAAGTCCTCTCTAAGTACTATATGCCTTGTCCCTCACACAAATCATTTTAGTGTTGCTCTTTGCCTTGCTGCTCCTATCCTTACCAAACACAGGTGTATCTGCAGCAGTGCATCAGCAGACCAATTCAAACCATGTTCTGGTTTGACGTAGATCAGAGGGAAAAATTGCAAGGCATGAAGATGTTATCATCATCAGAAAGAAGCCTTGCAACAGCTGGATGCCAAGCAGTTATGGAGCTGCCCTAACTATGCAGATCTGATGGTGGCCAAAAGCATGCAGATGTAATACCCTTTCAATTCTGGACAGATAGCAAGCTCATGGTGGGACTACAGATGTACATCCAAAGTAGTTGAACCCTGTCTTTAATACAGCCGGGTAGAAGTGCAGTCACCAGCTTCGGGTAGTCCTAAAAGTCTAGAAAATACAGTGGAAAATATATGTTTGGTCCCTCAGTTTCAGAGACCCCTCAGCTTATGGGAAAATTGTGCATATAAATTCCTGAAAGAATTAAGTGCTGCATGTTAGAGGGGTAATGCCTGTTGTATATTGACCCCCCCTCCCAGCTATGATGAGCTGGACAATACAGTGGACCCCCGAGTATCGTAATTAATCCGTTCCAGGAACTAGTACTTAACACGAAGTTTACGAAATTCGAACCATTATTTCCCATAAGAAATAATGTAAATACAATTAATCCGTTCCACAAAAAAATATTCACATATAAAATAATTAAAAACAATATATATATATACATTTACTTACCTTTATTGAAGAGTTGCAGGCATCTGGAAGATAGAGTAATGAGTAATGAAGGTCCTCTTGGGCATTTTCTTCCAAAACAGGCCTGTTTCATCACAATTAAACACTTGTTGGGGGAGGAATTCTTCAGCCTCTACGAAGGGAAATCCCCACTCCATGCATGCCTGCTACACTCCCTGCATGCCTGCTACACTCCCTGCATGCCTGCTACACTCCCTGCATGAATGCTACACTCCCTGCATGCCTGCTACACTCCCTGCATGAAAGCTACACTCCCTGCATGAAAGCTACACTCCCTGCATGCCTGCTAAACTCCCTGCATCAATGCTAAACTCCCTGCATCAATGCTAAACTCCCTGCATCAATGCAAAACAAATACAGTGGAAACCCGGTTAACGAAAAAAATTCATTGCAGAAGCCTGCTCAAGTGCCATTACCGAACAAATTTATTTCCTTAAGAAAAAATGTCATTTAGGTTAGTCTATTTCAGACCCCCAAAAATACACTTCCACAAGCACTTAAAATATTATACTTACATAATTGCACGATTTCCGGGGTGTTTGTTAACCGGGGTTCCACTGTACAGTGGTCCCTCGGTTTTTGCCAAAAATTTGTTCCAGAATGCTGCTCAAGTGCCATTACCGAACGAATTTACTTCGTTAAGAAATAATGTCACGTAGGTTAGTCTATTTCAGACCCCCAAAAATACACTTGCAACAGCACTTACGAAAATACACTTACATAAATGTTCGAGTTTGGAGATGCACGAAAACCGAGGGACCACTGTATCTCATTGTTTTCTGTGTAGATAAATGTACATTTCATGTAAAAAAAAAATATTTTTTAAATACTTTTGGGTGTCTGGAATGGATTAATTTGATTTACATTATTTCTTATGGGGAAAATGGTTTTGAAAGTCGTCCATTTTGAAAATAGGCGGACTCTCAGGAATGGATTATGGACGTATTATGGGTATAAGAAAAGCTAAACGGAACTATGAAATTAAAGTTGCTAGGGATTCAAAAACTAACCCAAAAAGTTTTTTCCAGGTTTATAGAACAAAAGTTAGGGATAAGATAGGTCCCCTTAAAAATAACTCTGAGTATCTTACTGACAAGGAGAATATGTGCTCTATTTTTAATAATGATTTTCAAGCGCCCACTGTATATATATTATATATATATAGTTTTAGGTAGTAGGTTGGTAGACAGCAACCGCCCAGGGAGGTACTACCGTCCTGCCAAGTGAGTGTAAAACGAAAGCCTGTATTTGTTTTACATGATGGTAGGATTGCTGGTGTCTTTTTTCTGTCTCATAAACATGCAAGATTTCAGGTATGTCTTGTTACTTCTACTTACACTTAGGTCACACTACACATTCATGTACAAGCATATGTATATACACACACCCCTCTGGGTTTTCTTCTATTTTCTTACTAGTTCTTGTTCTTATTTCCTCTTATCTCCATGGGGAAGTGGAACAGAATTCTTCCTCCGTAAGCCATGCGTGTCGTAAGAGGCGACTAACATGCTGGGAGCAAGGGGCTAGTAACCCCTTCTCCTGTATATATTACTAAATGTAAAATGGGAAACTTTCTTTTTCATTTTGGGCCACCCCACTTCGGTGGGAAACGGCCGACGTGTTGAAAGAAGAAAGATATATAGTTTTTTTTTCTTATGAAATGGTAGTCTTTTTCTGAAGGTAATAAAACAAAAAGTACTAAATTTGATGGATAATTTACGAAATTTCATTCGCGAATTTTGCTGTGTCAGTAGTATTTATGCATCGGCGATTTTGCTCACTTTGAGTACTATTTTAGGCCAATTGCATTGTTCCAGTTGACCAAATTATTAGCTACTCTACTAGTATGCCTTCCATTTTATCGAATGAGCACAAGAAACCGCCCAGTCAACTGTTTCAACTACTCAATAAAGTGATCAGAAATTGGTAATTTGGCCACTTTCACACAAATTTCAAAATAGGGTCCATAATAAACAATGTAGGCATTCTTGGCACGAAATAATATTTCCTCTGTTCGTTAGTTACTTTCCTAGGCTTTACACATTAATTCCATTTTTATTTTTTATTCACACACAAAAATAGAAGCTATGCTATTATCCAATATTGTAATAATTGTATAAATAATATCAATGCATTCGTAAACACATGTTAGACCCACCAGTTGGACATGTATAGGACATGTGATGTGATTTGTTTACTCTTGAACATCGGCAAAAATCGAACATTTCCCCTACTTTGAGGTCAATTTCAAGCTATTTCGGTCCCAAAACTGATCAGAGTCATCTCTATTTCTGTAATATATATTTCATACTATGGAATGAGACCAAGAAACCGTGAATAGTCATAAAAACCATATGAAAATACACCGCAAAGTCGCCCTTTTTTTAACCAAAAACAGTCGCAGATTTTTCTCATTATTCACTGCATGCTGCAGTTTTTTTTTAATAGGTGCACGCTTATCACATAGACCCATTCTCTCATACCTAGGCCCAGATTTACCGCTCACAGCTTATCTGAGTGAGCTGAGGTCATGGCATAGAACTACGTCACTGACACCGCTTCAAATCTGTAGAAATCTGTAAGTGGAGGCAGAAGCCAATACTGTGCATTATAGACCAAGAGTTACAAGTTAATATAAATGTTGCTTTTGTGTTTTATATAAGACATAATTAGTGCCTACATTACTCAGGTACAAAACATCAACTGTATAACAAATTTTTATATTTAGTTATAATTCCAGATGAGTTATTATATCTCTATATTATTTTATTTCTTTGATAATATGTTCATAATTATTTAAAATTATCCAGACTTATTCAGATCCACCATAACAGTGATGTCTTCAAGATTTAAAATATTGTACATAAAAGTATACTACACTGTAAAGTAACAAAATGTTTTGTGTACATTTTTAATGAATTCTTACATCATCATCATTTAATAATAATTTTTTCATGACAAATTATTGACTATCATGTAGTTACAATAATCAGTTGTTGATTATTACATAACAATGACCAGAGTTGAGACTGATAAGTATATGTAGAGAACAAAAAATGAAAAAAATATTTGATAACAATTAACCCAGTTTTCCAAGCCAGCAAACATTCCCTCAAGGAAGGTTCATTGATGGAGGTGAGATTCTCATGATTCAAGAAATTAAGTCAGTGCTCCTATTCTTGGATTAAACTTTAACATATTCCATTTCCAGAAGAATCCCTCCTCCGCAAGCCATGAATATCTTAAGAGGCGACTAAAATGCCAGGAGCAAGGGGCTAGTAACCCCTTCTCCTGTATAAATTAGTAAAGGTAAAAAGAAATACCTTTGTTTTTCTTTTTAGGTCACCCTGCCCTGGTGAGAGATGGCTGGTGCATTGAAAAAAAAAATCAAGAAGAAAAACTTCATGAAAGTGTTTCTTCTTTTTGGGTCACCCTGCCTCAGTGGGAGACAGCTGGCACGCAAAAAAAAAAAACTTCCATTTCCCTAGGCACTCTTTGACCCCTATGGGTTTAGCCCTCCCCCTGTATGAATATGACGGACATGTCAAGCTGCCATAGTCAAAATCTTCTTCCTTATGCAATAAATACAGTGGACCCCCGGATTTCGTCAATAATTCTTTCCAGAAGGCTGTTCGAGTGCCATTACCAAAAGAATTTGTTCCCATAAGGATGAATGTAAATTAGATAAGTCCGTTTCAGACCCCCAAAAATACACTTACAAAAGCACTTACAAAAATACACTTACATAATTGTTCGAGTTGGGAGCAGTATGAAATCCGGGGGTCCACTGTACATTTTCTGGAAATTTTCTCATCTCTTAATTTATAGTATCATGGCATTGCTTAATAAATTAAAAAAAAATATTCTGGCTTTAAATAATGTTATATATATGACTACAGTATTTAAATAAACTCAGCCTTTGTCTAGAAAAAGTTCACTACTACACTGATAGTTCGTAACATGAAAACAACAGATTTATATTAAACTCAGTGACTCAAGATGTACAATACAAAAACATATATTAAACCTGGAGTAAAATAAATTGATATAATTCCACAACATGTTAAGATATATGATAAGATTTCTGTTCTATGATATAATCAGAAAAAATAATACTGAGGTGGTATTACAGGAATTCTGGAAATATTTTTACAATACTATTATTAGAGGGTTAGATTCTGAGGGGTTAAATATTGTATACCAGAATTTCATTTGTTTTTTGTTATTGGATGAAAAATACTACATTTAAAAAAAATTATAACAGACACTGAACTCAACATGATTTGTATAAATGGTTTAAAAAAAACAATAAATTGATAAATGAGGCACTTGTATAGCATTTGGGTGTCTTTACTTTGGAAACATTTCACTAGCCAGCGACTTCTTCAGTCCAATATAGAGAAGAACGGTGGAAAATGAGAAGTTTGATGTAATCAGTCCCTCAGCCTGGAGTCAATGTGTTCAGTCCATCATTTTGATAAAACTACTTTTATTATGATTGATGGACTGACTACATCGACTCAGGCAGAGACTGATTACCTCAAACTCATCTTCCACTTTCTTCTCTGTACTGGACTGAAGCAGCCACTGACTGGGAGAACATTTCTAAAATAAAGATACCCAAATATTGCACAAGTGTCTCATTTATCAAGATGATTGACACATTAAAAACTGGATCAATTATCAAATATTTTTTAATCATGCACAACTAGAGGAAGATCCTGATTATTGTTTCAACATATTACCCTCCGTATCTTTCTCAGTGTAACTGACACAGACATTCACTGTGCTTCTTCACATTCTTCATGCACAACACTTATGCATTCATATATATAAAAACTGCACAAATATACATACTGTACAAACAATGAATATATATACATGCACATTATACAGTATGTAAATTTCCATAATACATAATATCTAGGTTCATATAAAATATCAAAGCAATACTTTACACATTTTTGGTTTCATTACATTGTCAGATTATACAGTATGTAAATTTCCATAATACATAATATCTAGGTTCATATAAAATATCAAAGCAATACTTTACACATTTTTGGTTTCATTACATTGTCAGAATATAATTATGTAACATTAAGTACACACTAACACACTGAGCAAAGAAACAAAAATATTCATTCAAAAGAAAATGTATTAGCATATGTACAATGTCTACAATTGTCTGGTATAAATAACTTTAAAGATAACTATGCTATACAGTTTATAAATCTATAAAAGTCCTTTTATGGACAACTAACTATAGAATAACTGATTGTTATTATTTCTGCTCAAACTCCGTGGATTTGTGTCGCTGTCCTGGCGCCTGATTCCAGGCCTGGCAGTGTTATATCGAACGACATCCTGAGTAGGTTCCTGAGGTGAGGGTGATCTTCCCAGAGAAGATTCCAGTGCACCTTGCATATCTAAATCTCCATCTATATCATCAATATCTGAAATAAAATAATTCTATAAAGTTTTCATTTACAAGAATGACAGCCAATGACATTCTGTAGCATTTGACAAGTCCTTTCCCTCCAAAGGGCTACAGTTTTTTCGTGTTACGGGAGAGGGATTGATGTACACTTCAGTGGTATTGAAGGGGCACAAAGACTAAGACAACCCATGCCAAAGAGGACATAAAAAAGAATCCCAAATACAAGAATACCAAATAACAATTACCATTATTCCACAATCCTGAAAACCGAGAGTGAACATTATCTCACAGAAGAATAAAAATCACAGTACAACAGCAGAAGCAATTCACAAACTGGATATGAATCTTTAGATTAAACTTCATAATATTTCTCTCTAATTTATGAGTTACTTGTCAATTATCTCAACTTCCAGTATAATTCCTGTGCATCTAGACCAATATGCATTTTTGTATTGTATTTTGCATTGTCAACAGCATCTCAGAGAGCTCTGCAAATTCCAGAACCTGAATTTTGATTAAATTGAACACAAGATGAACCAAAACATCCTTGCAATGAAAAGAATTTTTTGTTGTAATAAACAAATTAGGTTTTGATGGTATAACTTAAGAGGGGAAAAAAAATCACAATTATGTACATGTATCTGATCATTAAAAAATTATGACCCTACTGCGGTGGCTTCGGCTCACCACACAGGTGCGGCGAGAGAGGATGGCAAGTGTGGCAGGAAGGACAATCATAGAAATATTTAAACATTCGTGTATAGAAACCTGTAGAAGTTTTCAGATTTCATACCATCTCAAATTAAACTTAATATTACCCGACAAAAACAAGCTCATATCTCTCATTGAGTCTGTATACGTACTTACTTAAGGTTACATATATAAAAGGCTCGTCTATAAGTATATATTTTTGTAATAAATCATGTTTTTATGTAGTTGGATTGTTTATACTTTCTGGATGTCCCATGATCATATTATAAAGGAGTTGTCCTTTATGTCTTTTTAGATTGATTTCAAACTTTTTTCAACACTCGTGTATCCTGAAATAAAAAAAGGCTCAGAAAATCAGTTTGACTTTACTGAGTTATCAAAGGTTAAACCTACATAAAGTTCAATTAATGTACGTATGCTTAAAGCATCTATGTCCTTTAGAACCCAAAATGCTCTGCATAACCATGGGCTTTCTACATACACAACAAAATGTCACCAATGCACAACCAAATCTCAAATAAATCTTTGAACTTGACTTTGTCTAAAAAATATGTTCTTTTCTTTCAGCAAACCAGCCGTATCCCACTGAGGAAATATGTTACCGTCTCTAAAATATGGGAAAGATTTTTCCTAAATGAAGATTATTATAATTATTATTTTCAAGAAACCGGCCATATCCCACCGAACCAGGGTGACCCAAAAAGAGAAATGAAAGTTTCTCTTTTTAACTTTAGTAATGCATACAGGAGAAGGGGTTACTAGCCCCTTGCTCCTGGTATTTTAGTCACCTTTTATGACATGCATGGAGGAAGAATTTTGTTTCACTTCCCCATAGAGATAAGAGGAAATAACATAGAACAAGAACTAGTAAGAAAACACAAGAAAACCCAGAGGGGGTGTATATACATATGCTTGTACATGCATGTGTAGTGTGACCTAAGTGTAAGTAGAAGTAACAAGATGTGCCTGAAATCTTGCATGTTTATGAGACAGAATAAAGACACCAGCAATCCTACCATCATGTAAAACAATTACTGGTTTCCGTTTTACACTCACTTGGCAGAACGCTAGTACCTCCCTGGGCAGTTGCTGTCTACCAACCTACCACCTAGGATTATTATTATTTATTATTATTATTATTATTGAACAACAACTGAATTAGTGGTCAGGTCTTGAATAGGCCTGGAGACACTTCAAGGGTGTCTCCACGTGCTGTATGTCCTATTCAGGTTGAACTTTTATCCATAATTATAATAACAGCATTGGAAATGTTTCTTAGCAAGAGCTAAATCATATTTAGTTAATGAACGACTGTAGTCTACAAAGAAGCCATGGTGACAAAGTACAAAATAATCTGCAAATTATTTTTTAATAAAGCAATTCCACTGCAAGATCATCCCATTAAATTTTAAATAGAGTTGTCTGTTAAATATTTTTTGAACTAAATTAAGATGGTAAAATTTAGAATCAAGGTCACAAAACGGTGACAGGAACAATTTCCATAAAACTCTCAATTGGGAGAGGAAAGTTTAGACAGAATTTCAGTCCATCCTGGATCATTTTCAAGCCGCGTGGCTTGCCAGCGCTCCAGCACAGACGGAAACACCTTCCAAAGTTTCCCCTTTGAACTGCAGGCTGTTTGTGAAAAAGCAGCAAAAGTTTAAACAAAATAAAAACAACAAAAAAAGGGCTCCTACAAAAGACTGTACCCGTTGCAAAGACAGAGGTGAGAGGATCGTGCATCATCTTGGCCTCCTTCTTGGCTTGGTGTCGCTCAAGCAGCAAACGTCCCACCACTACGATCAGGAACAACAGCAGGCCCACACATAACCCAACCATTAGGTAAAGGATGAGCTTTTCTAAATTTCCTGAAACACAAAGTGAAAATTGATTTACTCACAAATTGAATTTCTATAAAGTCGAATACAGTGTATTATACAATTAAGGCGATTGACATATATTACAAAAAGCCTCTTGCAATACGAAGCATTTCGGGCAAGAACAAATACAAACTCAATGTCCCAATATGGTACGTATTTGTATTTTAATGACAACATCCCCTAGAAAACATGAGTATAACTTACCTACATGTTGAATCATTAACCGTCATGATATTTATACAAGTAAAATAGTATACTGGCCTCTTAGTTTTGCTACCACATAATACATCAGATTCTACCAATAAGACCACAGTCAACAATTATCATAAAATGCAATTACTATACAGTCATTATCAGAGGTTGATGCCAATAATTCTAGTCTTTAAAATTGATAAAAAAAATCTAAATTATAAATATGATGTTATGAGGGGTCAATGAAGTACACCAATATATTTTTTTTAGTACTGTGTAACAATTAAACCCAATATTAAATTTCTTTTAACACACCATCCGTTTCCCACCAAGGCAGAGTGATCAGAAGAAACACTTTCACCATCACTCAATCACTGTCTTGCCAGAGACATACCTACACTACAGTTCAAAAACTACAACATATTTCCACCCCTCCTTCAGAGCAGAGGCCCTGTACTTTCCTCCTCCAGTACTCAAGAAAATAGGAATTTCTTCCAAGTGAGGATATCGAGGAAGTGGAGTGCACTCAAGGAGGGAGGTAGCGGAGGCTGATGTGAATCCATCAAACGATCACTAGTTTAGAGGTGTGGTCCAAAAGTTGGAGTTTGACCCCTATGAACACAGGAAGGTGAAATGGGTGATACAAAATAAAGTACACTACTGAATAAAGCACCAAAGTGCATTTACAGAATGAAAGATCTTAAATAAAGCACACATGTCACAGACCAGCAAGATCAAATTTATTGAAACTCTGAATAAGAAATGAATTAACATAAAATCCAGTATTAGGATAAGCAATAGAAAGGATACAGTTGACATTGTATACTGTGAAGTATAGTTTTCCAAACCCTATACGTATTACAGTACATAGGGTTATAACCACTTGAGGGTCGGTGCAGTAGTTCTACAGATTTGAAGCGGTGTCAGTGACGTAGTTCTATGCCATGACCTCAGCTCACTCAGATAAGCTGTGAGCGGTAAATCTGGGCCTAGGTATGAGAGAATGGGTCTATGTGATAAGCGTGCACCATATTAAAAAAAATCTGCAGCATGCAGTGAATAATGAGAAAAATCTGCGACCGTTTTTGGTTTAAAACAGCGACTTTGCGGTGTATTTTCATATGGTTTTTATGACTATTCACGGTTTCTTGGTCTCATTCCATAGTATGAAATATATATATTACAGAAATAGAGAGACTCTGATCAGTTTTGGGACCGAAATAGCTTGAAATTGACCTCAAAGTAGGGGAAATGTTCGATTTTTGCCGATGTTCAAGAGTAAACAAATCACATCACGTGTCCAATACATGTCCAACTGGTGGGTCTAACATGTGTTTACGAATGCATTGATATTATTTATACAATTATTACAATATTGCATAATAGCATAGCTTCTATTTTTGTGTGTGAATAAAAAATAAAAATGGAATTAATGTGTAAAGCCTAGGAAAGTAACTAACAAACAGAGGAAATATTATTTCGTGCCAGGAATGCCTACATTGTTTATTATGGACCCTATTTTGAAATTTGTGTGAAAGTGGCCAAATTACCAATTTCTGATCACTTTATTGAGTAGTTGAAACAGTTGACTGGGCGGTTTCTTGTGCTCATTCGATAAAATGGAAGGCATACTAGTAGAGTAGCTAATAATTTGGTCAACTGGAACAATGTAATTGGCCTAAAATAGTACTCAAAGTGAGCAAAATCGCCGTTGCGTAAATACTACTGACACAGCAAAATTCGCGAATGTAATTTCGTAAATTATCCATCAAATTTAGTACTTTTTGTTTTATTACCTTCAGAAAAAGACTATCATTTCATAAGAAAAAAAAACTATATATATATAATATATATACAGTGGGCGCTTGAAAATCGTCCATAATCCATTCCTGAGAGTCCGCCTATTTTCAAAATGGACGACTTTCAAAACCATTTTCCCCATAAGAAATAATGTAAATCAAATTAATCCATTCCAGACACCTAAAAGTATTTAAAAAATATTTTTTTTTTACATGAAATGTACATTTATCTACACAGAAAACAACGAGATACAGTGGTCCCTCGGTTTTCGTGCATCTCCAAACTCGAACATTTATGTAAGTGTATTTTCGTAAGTGCTGTTGCAAGTGTATTTTTGGGGGTCTGAAATAGACTAACCTACGTGACATTATTTCTTAACGAAGTAAATTCGTTCGGTAATGGCACTTGAGCAGCATTCTGGAACGAATTTTTGGCAAAAACCGAGGGACCACTGTACAGTGGAACCCCGGTTAACGAACACCCCGGAAATCGTGCAATTATGTAAGTATAATATTTTAAGTGCTTGTGGAAGTGTATTTTTGGGGGTCTGAAATAGACTAACCTAAATGACATTTTTTCTTAAGGAAATAAATTCGTTAACCGGGGTTCTACTGTATTTGTTTTACATGATGGTAGGATTGCTGGTGTCTTTTTTCTGTCTCATAAACATACGTCTTGCTACTTCTACTTACACTTAGGTCACGCTACACATACATGTACACGTTTATGTATACACACTCATCTGAGTTTTCTTGATTTTATCTGAATAGTTTTGTTCTTATTGCTTTTCCTTTCATATCCATGGGGAAGTGGAATAAGAATCTTTCCTCCGTAAGCCATGCGTGTTGTAAAAGTCAACTAAAATGCCAGGAACAATGGGCTAGTAACCCCTTTTCCTGTATAGATTTACTAAAAAGAAAAAGAAGAAAACCGTCAAAGTGGGATGTTTGAATGTGCGTGGATGTTGTGCGAATGATAAGAAAGAGATGATTGTAGATGTTATGAATGAAAAGAAGCTGGATGTCCTGGCTTTAAGTGAGACAAAGCTGAAGGGGGTAGGAGAGTTTCAGTGGGGTGAAATAAATGGGATTAGGTCAGGGGTTTCAAATAGAGTTGGAGCTAAAGGAGTGGCAATAATGTTGAATAATCAGTTATGGCAGGTAAAGAGGGAATATAAATGTATAAATTCAAGGATTATGTGGAATAAAATAAAGGTTGGATGTGAAAAGTGGGTTATAGTAAGTGTTTATGCACCTGGAGAAGAGAGAAGTGTAGAGGAGAGAGAGAGATTTTGGGAAATGTTGAGTGTGTGGGGAGTTTTGAACCAAGTGAGAGAGTAATTGTGGTTGGGGATCTTAATGCTAAAGTGGGTAAAAATGTTGTGGAGGGAGTAGTAGGTAAATTTGGGGTGCCAGGGGTAAATGTAAATGGAGAACCATTAATTGAGATATGTGTAGAAAGAGGTTTGGTAATAAGTAATACATATTTTATGAAAAAGAGGATAAATAAATATACAAGGTATGATATAGCACGTAAGGAAAGTAGTTTGTTAGATTATGTATTGGTGGATAAAAGGTTGATGGGTAGGCTTCAGGATGTACATGTTTATAGAGGGGCAACGGATATATTGGATCATTACGTATTTAGTTGTAACTACAGTTAGAGTAAAAGGTAGATGGGACAAAAAGAAAATGGCAACAGCAAGTAAAAGAGAGGTAAAAGTGTATAAACAAAGGGAGGAGGAGGAGGTTAGGGTAAGATATAAGCAACTATTGGCAGAAAGGTAGGCTAGTGTAAGTATGAGTAGTGGGGGGGTTGAACAGAGTTGGGATAGTTTTAAAAATGCAGTATTAGAATGTGGGGCAGAAGTTTGTGGCTATAGGAGGGTTGGGTGCAGGAGGAAAGAGGAGTGAGTGGTGGAATGAAGAAGTAAAGGGTGTGATAAAAGAGAAAACGGTAGCTTATGAGAGGTTTTTACAAAACAGAAGTGTTAATAGAAGAGCAGAGTACGTATATGGAGAGCAAAAGAAAGGTGAAGAGAGTGGTGAGAGAGTGTAAAAGAAGAGCAGATGAAAGAATGGGAGAGGATCTGTCAAGAAATTTTGCTGAAAACAAGAAAAAATTTTGGAGTGAGATAAACAAGGTAAGAAAGCCTAGGGAACGAATGGATTTGTCAGTTAAAAACAGAGTTGGGGAGTTAGTAGATGGGGAGCTGGAGTTATTGGGTAGATGGCGGGAATATTTTGAGGAACTTTTAAATGTCGATGAAAAAAGGGACTGGCCAGGGAGGTACAACATCGTTTAGGAGTGAAGAAGAGCAAGATGTGAGTGTTGGGAAGGTGCGTGAGGCATTACGTAGAATGAAAGGGGGTAAAGCAGCTGGAACTGACGGGATCATGACAGAAATGTTAAAAGCAGGGGGGGATATAGTGTTGGAGTGGTTGGTATTTTTGTTTAATAAATGTATGAAAGAGGGGAAGGTACCTAGGGATTGGCAGAGAGCATGTATAGTTCCTTTGTATAAAAGGAAGGGGGATAAAAGAGAGTGTAAGAATTATAAGGGAATAAGTTTACTGAGTGTAGGTAGTAGGTTGGTAGACAGCAACCGCCCAGGGAGGTACTACCGTCCTGACAAGTGAGTGTAAAATGAAAGCTTGTATTTGTTTTACATGATGGTAGGATTGCTGGTGTCTTTTTTCTGTCTCATAAACATATAAGATTTCAGGTATGTCTTGTTACTTCTACTTACACTTAGGTCACACTACACATTCATGTACAAGCATATATATATACACACACCCCTCTGGGTTTTCTTCTATTTTCTTACTAGTTCTTGTTCTTATTTCCTCTTATCTCCATGGGGAAGTGGAACAGAATTCTTCCTCCGTAAGCCATGCGTGTCGTAAGAGGCTATAAATGCTGGGAGCAAAGGGCTAGTAACCCCTTCTCCTGTATATATTACTAAATGTAAAATGGGAAACTTTCATTTCATTTTGGGCCACCCACTCGGTGGAAACGGCCGACGTGTTGAAAGAAAGAAGAATATATATATATTATATATATATATATATATATATATATATATATATATATATATATATATATATATATATATATATAATATAAATATTATTATATATATAAATATAAATATAAATATATATATATAAATATATATATATATATATATATAATATATATATATATATATATATATAAATATATATATATATATATATATATAAATATATATATATATATATATATATATATATATATATATATATATATATATATAAATATATATATAAATATATATATATATATATATATATAAATATATATAAATATATATATATATATAAATATATATATATATATATACAGTGGTACCGTTTATATTTCATCAGAATGTTTAGCCATAAAACAATTTATCCCTAAGAAGGTAAAAAGACTAGTCCTTTTAGCCATCACTTCAACATTTAAATATAAACTACATGGGTGAGTTTGGGACCATCGAACCGGGTACCACTGTATATATATATATATATATATATATATATATATACAGTGGTACGACTTACGATGGTCCCCAAACACACCTTTTTGTAAGTTTATTTTTTAAATGCTTGTAAGTGTAATTTTGGGTCAAACAGACTAGTCTATTTTACATTATTTTAAGGAGATAAATTGTTTGGAATGGCACTTGAACAGCATCTGAATGAAATATCAAGTGGTACATGTATATATATATATATATATATATATATATATATATATATATATATATATCCAGTGCCTTCCGTTATAATGCTTGTTCTTCCAACTTACTAATCTCATGTGAGGAACTGTGTCGAAGGCCTTCCTGCAGTCCAGGAAAATGCAATCAACCCACCCTTCTCTCTCTTGCCTTACCTCTGTTACTTTATCATAGAACTCTAGGTTTGTTACACAGGATTTGCCTTCTCGGAATCCGTGCTGTCTGGTGTTTATTATCCTGTTCAGCTCGAGATGCTCCACCATTCTTTTCCTGATGATTTTCTCCAGGACTTTGCACACTATACACGTAAGTGACACCGGTCTATAGTTTAGTGCCTCTTTTCTGTCTCCTTTTTTAAAGATGGGGACTTCGTTGGCCTTCTTCCATACCTCAGGTAGTTGCCCAGTTTCAAGGGATGTGTTGAATATTATGGTAAGTGGCACACTCAGTACCTCAGCTCCTTCCCGAAGAACCCACGGGGAGATATTGTCCGAACCCATCGCCTTTGAGGTATCAAGGTCACTGAGTAACTGCTTCACCTCCTCAGTTGTGTGTATGCCCTCTAGCACTTGATACATCCCTTGTTGGTGACGAACCCCGTCCTGTCTACCCAGCTGCCTTCCTTCCTCCACTGTGAATACTTCCTTAAACCTCAAGTTGAGCTCCTCACATACCTCTTGATCGTTACTTGTGAGTTCCCCATCTTCTCTCCTCAGCCTTATCACCTGGTCCTTGACTGTTGTCTTCCTTCTGATGTGACTGTACATCAGTTTCGGGTCGGACTTAACTTTCGATGCTATGTCGTTTTCGTACTGTTTCTGGGCTTCCCTCCGTACTTGTGCATACTCGTTTCTAGCTCTTCAACTAATCTCTTTGTTTACTTGGGTTCTTTGCCTTCTGTACCTTTTCCATTCTCTGACACTGTGAGTCTTTGCTTCCCTGCACCTTTGGGTAAACCAGGGGCTCTTTCTGGCCTTCCCACTTAATCTTTTTCCTCTGAGTATAAACCGTTCCTCTGCCTCCTTGTACTTTGCCCCTACGTATTCCATCATTTCATTTATTGTCTGTGTGTGTGTGTGTGTGTGGGTTAGTTACCATTTTGTACTAGGCACATGTCGATTAGACACTAGGCCTGTTGTATGTATGTGTGTGTGTGTAAGGAAACACTTCGAAATGTTTCGGCCCCGCCGGGAATCGAACCCGGGCCCTCCGTGCGTGAAGCCGTGTATGTGTGTGTGTGTGTGCGTGTGTGCGTGCGTGCGTGCGTGCGTGTCCCAACAATTAATATTTGCACTGATAACTCATTACAGCCTAGGTAGTAGGTTGGTAGACAGCAACTGCCCAGGGAGGTACTACCGTCCTGCCAAGTGAGTGTAAAACGAAAGCCTGTAATTGTTTTACATGATGGTAGGATTGCTGGTGTCTTTTTTCTGTCTCATAAACATGCATGATTTAAGGTATATCTTGTTACTTCTACTTACACTTAGGTCACACTACACATTCATGTACAAGCATATACAGTATATATACACACCCCTCTGGGTTTTCTTCTATTTTCTTACTAGTTCTTGTTCTTATTTCCTCTTATCTCCATGGGGAAGTGGAACAGAATTCTTCCTCCGTAAGCCATGCGTGTCGTAAGAGGCGATTAAAATGCTGGGAGCAAGGGGCTAGTAACCCCTTCTTCTGTGTATATTACTAATTGTAAAAGGAGAAAGTTTCGTTTTTCCTTTTGGGCCACCCTGCCTTGGTGGGAAACGGCCGACGTGTTGAAAGAAAGAAAAGGATTGCTGGTGTCTTTTTTCTGTCTCATAAACATGCAAGATTTCAGGTATGTCTTGTTACTTCTACTTACACTTAGGTCACACTACACATTCATGTACAAGCATATATATATATACACACACCCCTCTGGGTTTTCTTCTATTTTCTTACTAGTTCTTGTTCTTATTTCCTCTTATCTCCATGGGGAAGTGGAACAGAATTCTTCCTCCGTAAGCCATGCGTGTCGTAAGAGGCGACTAAAATGCCAGGTGCAAGGGGCTAGTAACCCTTCTCCTGTATATATTACTAAATGTAAAAGGAGAAACTTTCGTTTTTCTTTGGGCCACCCTGCTCGGTGGGACCACTTGTTGAAAGAGAAGAATATTACTAAATGTAAGGAGAAACTTCGTTCCTTTGGGCCACCCTGCCTCGGTGGGCCACCCTGCCTCGGTGGGAAGCGGCCGACATGTTGAAAGAAAAAAGAACTCATTACAGTAGTGACCGGGTGTGGACTAGTTAATTGCTCATTACTTTATAATTTGTTCATGATTGTAACCATGTATAAACATAAGTAAGTAAATTTACTTACTTACATGATTCATTACCTTTGAAACTTGTTCAGCTATTAAAACTTTGGGGCCAAGTCCCTGGACCCATTATGTACCTCTGTAATCTTTTGACTACCGGCCACAGGATGGGTATGGGGTGCATTATAAAGATATTAAACTAAAAAAAAAAATAAAGGTGATGAGGAAAGAGCAGTACATGTTACCTATAATATGTAATCCCACTTTTACAGTAGACTGTGCTCACCTGACCTCTTACACTAATATATACAGTGGTACCCTGGATTTCAGCCATAATTCATTCCAGAATGCTGTTACCTGGAGTTTACCAAACGAATTTGTTCCCATAAGGAATAATGTAAATTAGATTAGTCTGTTTAGACACCCAAAAACACACTTACAAAAGCACTTACAAAAATACACTTACATAATTGTTCGAGTTAGGAGCAGTATGAAATCCGGGGTCCACTGTACTTGTTTTTGTGTGTTTTAAAATTGAAGAAGCCATCAATGGTGACACATTTCCAATAAATGTGCTGAATTCTTAACGTGCCTTTATCTTTCTGATAAACAAGTTTCCCTTATATTTATATACTTTCAATGCAGGCCTGACTAAATAGTAGTAAAATTATGCCACATAATAAGAATACAAGAATGGAGGAATACCACAGCAGACCTACTGGTCCATATAAGGCAGGTCCTTCCCAAAACTAATCATTCCCACCTACCCATTTATCCAACCTTTCCAAAAGCTATATGACAATTTGTTTTAATACCTTGAGAACTAATCAAACTCAACCCTTCTCACTCAAGCATCTACATCCGACCTCTTCCATCCCCCTTCCTCCCGGCCTTTGATCCTAGCTCTTGGTCAGGCCTATGTTGAATGCTATCGTATTCATTCCAGGAATCTTGGAATGGACTATATAACGTTTGTCATAGGGTACCTGCACATACCAATAGTTGGAAATAAATTGTATAAAATACCGATACAATGGAAGAATAAACAAACAGATCTGTTTGTGACTTGATAAATCCCACTGTGTGGGCGAAACGTTGTCAATAAAGGATCACATTATGCTGTTTATGCGTTTATTTTTCCATACCAATAGTTGCATGAACCCTTTCCCAGTACACTAATCCAGAGTTAAAAAATTGAAAGAAACCTTTTGGATGTGGCATTCTCTGGTTATAAAGAAAAGTTTGAAGAATGAAAAAAAAAAAAGCAAATAATTCAGGGAATCGCTAAAAAGAATCCTTTTGGACATACGTAATAAGTCCTGTTTGCTAATTTATAGGAATGAGTTTTAGGATAGTTATAGAGAGTGACATGCTTGTTATTCCAGTAGTTAAAAAGAGTAAACAAGTACTGTGATTGAATGTATTTCAAAGGAAATATTATCATGGAAAGAACTGAACCTACTGGGATCATATGACCCCAGTTTGTGAAATAGGAGACAGATAGGTTTGTTCCTAGGATGGTGAGGGGAGCTCCAGTTCCTTGGATCATTTATGCATGTGTATAAACATAAAGGCATCTCCTTGAAGGGTTAAAGGTAAAAAGATCACACAGAGAAAGATATGAAAGGAATATATAGGGATATTACTCAACTTATGAATAAAATAATATGTGCTATGAGTTTTACTTATCATTAAATATAAGCAACCAGTAAAATCACAAATTTTACATACGTTTCATGAAGGCAATAGCCCTCATCCACTCGGTTAAGAATCCAATCTTGTGGTCCCTGGAGCCAGAGAGGATAGTGACGGTACAGTTTATTAGATCCGGTTTAGCTACACCATCCCGGGGATAGTCCTTGTCTGGGGAGTTGATCTTCTCACCTGCAGATAAATATGAAGACTGGTAATCTTGTTTACCATACATATTTAAGTATATATGTTTATATGTATATATACATGTATACATATTTTTTTATTAACACATCGGCCGTTTTCCACCAACGTAGGGTGGCCCGAAAAAAAACTTTCACCATCATTCACTCCATCACTGTCTTCCCTGAGTCGCGCTTACACTACAGTTATAAAACTGCAACACCCCTCCTATACTTCCCATCTCCAGGACTCAAGTCCGGCCTGCCGGTTTCCCTGAATCCCTTCATAAATGTTACCCTGCTCACAATCCAACAGAACGTCAAGTCCTAAAAACCATTTGTCTCCATTCACTCCTATCTAACACGGTCACACATGCTTGCTGGAAGTCCAAATCCCTCGCACACAAAACTCCTTTACCCCCTTCCTCCAACCTTTCCTAGGCATGACCCCTACCCAACATTTAACAATTCCTCAATATATTCCGTCCATCCTCCCGACACTTCTAACTCTGTAATGAATAACTCTCCTCTCCTATTTTTAGCTATCAAATCCATTCGTTCCCTAGACTTCCTTAACTTAATCTCACTCAAAACTTTTTCTTATTTTCAACAAAAT